>CM053792.1:135813493-135873493 GCA_028749045.1 Cupressus sempervirens
ATATGATCAATTTTCACCCATTTTTTGTCATAATGAATTCAATGTGAGAACAAGTAGAGTGAAGATGCAATTCAAAATCTAGTTCGAAGTGTTTTCCAAGGTCCTAGCAAGGATCCATCACTAGTTCATTAAATTTTAGAGGTATTCTTCATTAGCTGAGTTACATAGTTTAAAATTTGTTAAACCCTAGTTTGACAAAATGGCTTCTAGTTCAAAGAATGTAAAGGAGAAAGAAGTTTTTGAAGTCCAATTAGTCAGTAATGAGGTCAAACAACCAAATTTCAAAGCTATCCTATATATTTCTTATAAACAAGACCCATTATGTGCATTATCCATGATTCTACCTAAGGTCATAATGGTCCAAGATGTTAGAAAATGTTACAACTAAAAAGAAGGAGGTATAGGCAACATGGAAATAAGGAAATCTTATGATAGGTTGTGTGAAAATGGCATTTTGAAGGAAGAATTTAAGATTGTTAAGAGGAAGGGTTTGACTCATGCCCTAGACTTCCCCGTGGTTTTTAAAACTAAATGGATCAAGATAGTGCTAAGCAAAATTCATGATGGATGTTTGTGGTTGGAGGGTGGATTGATAAAAATCTCAAAAAGAATCATTCATAGGGTAACTAAATGTCCAACACTAGATCGGCCCAAGACCCTGTGAAGTGCCTCCAAGGAGGTTATTGAGAAAAATGTAGGAGCCGAATGGAACAAGTGAGGAATGACTATAGATACCATCATAGATCTACTACTTGACTTTGCAATTAGGGTTATTTCTCATAAGTTCTATCAATAAAGTAGATTAAACAATGTACCCTACATTACATTAGGTCTTGACTATAAAATTATTAAGAAAGATCACAAGGTAAGTGCACCAAGTTGTGTTGCCAAAAGGGGGGTATAAGTGGACACCTTTTTTCTGAAATCAACAATTTCTGAACTTCAACAAGAATTTGAAGATAGTTACACTCAAAATGTTAAGATATGAAAAAAACAAAAGTAGTAGTCCTTTGAATCTAGTTTCTAAACGTCTAATTTTTTTTCAAAATGGTTTAGCTTTAGGTTCTCAAAAAAGGGGGCTACAAAAATTCATACTATTTATTCCAAAAAAAAAAATAACACAGTAGAAAGTTTGACCTCCCTAAAATTTTAACTATTTTTTTGAAATTCTTTAATCACTTTAGTCATAAGTTACCTAAAACTATATTTTTTATCCAAGATTTTTTGCATAATTTTATAATTTGTATTTATTTTAATGAATTTTTAAATTAGAAACAACCCGAAAATGTAAAATATTTGTGTGCTCTCTCGAGAAATGATTGAAAACTAATCTAAAATCAAAACTTCTTTTTTCAAAGTGTGTAGAATGGAGTCTAGTTTCTAAAAAACTAACTTGTTGCAAAATTTGATGAATGAGCTAAAATATACATCCCAATTAGTACATGTTGGTTTTTGACAAAAAATGGACATACATTCAAAAGAAATTATAGTTGAAAAGCCTAAAATATTTTAAATAAAAAATAAGTTATATGGTTATATAGCGAACATAGAGACCTACAATGTAATGTAACTTGATTTTATTGATACTCAACCATGAGGAAACTTGAAGGAGAGCACACAAGAAAAATCAATCATTTTTTTTTATGTTTGTAGCAAAACACATCTTAGACTAGTTTACAAACTCAAAACCTTTGGTTGGGGGAGAGAGAGAGAGAGAGAGAGAGAGAGAGAGAGAGAGAGAGAGAGAGAGAGAGAGTAGGGATGGGAGAGAGAGGAAGCGTGTGAGAGTACAGGATGGGAGAGCGACTGAGAGTAGGGGATGGGAGAGAGAGTAGGAAGTGAGAGAGAGAGAGAGAGAGAGAGAGAGGATGGGAGTATGTGTGTGAGAGAGAGAGACTAGGGCATGGAAGATAGTGTGAGAGTGTGAGAGAGAGTAGGGATGACAGAGAGAGAAAGTAGGGGATGGGAGAGGGGAGAGTGAGTAGGGGATGGGAGGTAGATAGAGTATGAGATGAGAGAGAGATTAAGAGTGGGGGATGAGGGAGAGAGAGAAAGAGTAGGTAGTAGGAGATGGAGTGGGAGAGGGAGAGAGAGAGAAATAGAGAGGAGGATGGGAGTGTGTATGTAAGAGAGAGAGAGTAGGGGATGAGATAGGGGAGATAGAGAGTGGGGGATGGGAGTGTGTGTGTGCATGTGAAAGAGAGAGTAGGGGATGGGAGAGGGGACAGAGAGTAGCTTGAGAGAGAGATTTGGTAGTGGGAGAGGGAGTAGAAGTGGGAGAGAGATTGAGAGGAGATAGGAGTGTGTGTAAGAGAGAGAGTAAGACATGGCAGAGAGAGTGTGAGAGAGAGAGTAGAGGTGGCAGAGAGAGAGTAGGGGATGGGAGAGAGTGAGATTAGGGAATGAGAGAGATAGAGTGTAGAGAGGGAGAGATAATGGGAGAGAGTACGTGGTGGGAGAGGGAGTGGGAAAGGCAGAGAGAGGGGGTATCGGAGTGTGTGTGTGTGTGTGTGTGTGTGAGAGAGAGAGAGAGAGAGAGAGCAGGTGGGATGGGAGTGTATGTTTCTTTGAAAAGAGATAGTAGGAGATTGGAGAGGGGAGAGAGAGTGTGAGAAAGAGAGTAGCTACTGGGAGAGGGAGTGGGAGAGGGGGAGAGAGTGGGGATGGGAGTGTGTGTAACAGAGAGAGTAGGGGATGGAAAAGAGAGTAGGGGGGTGGTAGAGAGAGTAGGGGATGGGAGATAGAGAGTGAGCGTAGGGGATGGGAGAGAGTGTGAGAGTGAAAGAGAGAGAGTAGGGGGTGGTAGAGAGAGAGAGAGGGAGTAGGGAATGGGAGAGAGAGTGAGAGTAGGGGATGGGAGAGAGAGAGTAGGTGGTGGTGGTGGGAGAGGTAGTGGGAGAGGGAGAGAGAGGGGGAATGGGAATGTATGTATGAGAGGGGGGGGGAGAGAGAGAGAGAGAGAGAGAGAGAGAGAGAGAGAGAGAGAGAGAGAGAGAGAGAGAGAGAGAGAGAGAGAGAGAGAGAGAGTAGGGGATGGGAGAGAGTGTGAGAGTGAGTATAAGATGGGAGAGATAGAGTGAGAGTAGAGGATGGCAGAGAGAGTAGAGAGGGAGAGAGAAAGATAGTAGGTGGTGGGAGAGGGAGAGGGAGAGAGAGGGGGGATGGGAGTGTGTGTGATAGATATAGAGAGTAAGGGATGTGAGACAACAGAGAGGGGGGATGGAAGTGTGTGTGTGTGTGTGTGTGTGTGTGTGTGAAAGAGAGAGTAGGGGATGACAGAGGGGAGAGAGAGTAGCTTGAGAGAGAGAGAGAGAGAGAGAGAGAGAGTAGGTGGTGTGAGAGGGAGAGGGAGAGGGAGAGGGAGAGAGAGGGGTATGGGAGTGTTTATAAGAGAGAGAACAGGGGATGGGAGAGAGTGTGAGTGTAAGAGAGAGTAGGGGATGGAAAAGATAGAGAATGAGATGGGAGAGAGAGAGTGGGAGTAGGGGGTGGGAGAGAGAGAGTAAGCGATGGGAGAGGGAGTGGGAGAGGGAGAGAGAGAGAGAGGAGGATGAGAGCGTGTGAGTGTGAGAGAGAGAGTAGGGGATGGGAGAGGTGGGAGATAGAGAGTATCCCGAGAGAGAGAGAGAGAGAGAGAGAGAGAGTAGGGGATGGTAGAGGTAGAGTAGGCAGTAGGAGAGGGAGAGAGAGGGGGGATGGGACTATGTGTAAGAGAGAGAGAGTAGGGGATGGGAGAGAGAGTATGTAGTGGGAGAGGGAGTAGGAGAGGGAGAGTGAGCGAGAGCAGGGGATGGGAGAGGAGAGAGAGAATGAGAGAGAGAGAGTAGGGTATGGTATAGGAGAGAGAGTGAGAAAGAGTAGGGGATGGGAGAGAGAGTGAGAGAGACAGTAGGTGATGGGAGAGGAAGTAGGATTGGGAGACAGAGAGAGTAGGGGATGAGAGAGGAGAGAGAGCAAGAGAGAGTAGGGGATGGGAGAGGAGAGAGAGTGAGAGAGAGTAGGGGATGGGAGAGGAGAGAGAGAGCAAGAGAGAGTAGGGGATGGGAGAGGAGAGAGAGTAGAGGATAGGAGAGGGGAGAGAGAGATGGTAGGGGATGGGAGAGAGAGTAGGCAGTAGGAGAGGGAGAGCGAGGGGGGATGGGAGTGTGTGAGAGACAAAGTAGGGGATGGGAGAGCAAAGAGGGTGAGAGAGAGTAGGGGATGGGAAAGAGAGAGTAGGTAGTGGGAGAGGGAGAGCAAGAGAGAGTAGGAAATGGGAGAGGAGAGAGCTAGAGAGAGTAGGGGATGGGAGAGGAGAGAGAGTGAGAGCAAGAGAGAGTAGGGTATGGGAGAGGACAGAGAGTGAGAGAGAGTAGGGGATGGGAGAGAGAGAGAGTGAGAGAGAGTAGGTGGTGGGAGAGGGAGTAGGAGAGGGAGAGAAAGAGAGAGAGTAGGGTATGGGAGAGGAGAGAGAGTGAGAGAGAGTAAGGGATGAGAGAGGAGAGAGAGAACAAGAGAGTAGGGGATGGGAGAGGAGAGAGAGTAGGGAGAGAGAGTAGGGGATCGAGAATGGCAGGATAGGGAGAGATAATTTTTCACATAGTACGTATGCAGTATAGTGCATATGCACTATAGTTTTTACATGCTTTATAGTGTGTACATGCTATAGTGCATACACACTATATGAAAACACCAAAAAATGCTCATAAAGAAAGTTTGGTCCTTGTTGATCCATATTCTTCTTTTTCTTTGTTGTGTATTCTATTGTTCCTACAAAAAATACTATTTTCAAGCTGTTGGAAGTTAGAAGACACTATTTGAAGGCTTTTTGAACATTCTTTCTTTCTATTTGAAGCTACCAAACACCAAATTCAATCATTGGATACACTATTTGAAGGGCTTTTGAATATTCTTTCTATAGAAAAGGTTAGAGCAATCCTTTTTAAATATTCTTTGTTGTTATATAGAGACAAATTTGATTATAATTTGACATGTTGTTTAATATTTGGTGAATTCATTGAAATTTATATGTTTGAATGAATTGTTATTTGGAAATGGTTAGAAATTTGACAATTTTTTTAATATATATTTTGTATTCATTGAAATAATTGTAAATTTTTTATGTATTTGAATGATTTGTAATTTACAAATTATAAATAATTCAGATGTTTGAATAATTTGACATATAGAAATCATCATCATGCTAAGGAAAAAACAAAAAACTCAAACAAAGGAAGAAAGGGAGGCAAATTTGGCAATTAAAAGGGATAAAATGAAACTACTACGTAAACAAAGAAAATTGCGAAGCAATAATGAAGAATTGACTTTCAAAGAGGAACAAGAACTAGCAATACAAAGAAATAAAAAGGAAGAATTGGAAAGACAAAGAGAACGAATGAGACTGTTACACTCAAGAAGACAATTGAATTATGAAGCTACACCATCTTCCAATGTTGGAGTCAAATCATCCTATCATGTTGAAGAGACACTAATTTGTAGATCTAATGATGTACACACTCCATCATGTCATGTTGAAGGCACATCATCAACTAATCAAGTAGGTGATATTCCATCTTTTGCATCTTATTGCCAAGGAACATCATCTTCTGTTCAAGGTATGCAAAACATTCAACCTTATGTTGATGTTCAAAATGTTGAAAGAATGGAAGAGATTATAACACCTTCTAAAATTCATTTTAGAAGATCAAAATATTTGATTGATATTGATACTAACAGTTTAAATTAATGCCTAAAAAGATTAGCAAGCATACTTGTCAAAGAAAAGTTAATCATATGTGGAGATTATTCTTTGAAGAATTAAATATTACAGGTCTATGCCAATTATTTGTTGAAGTAATGAGGAATTTAAAATTTATGCCTATCATGAAGATTCTTGGGCTAAGAATGATGGATTATTCAAATGAAAAAGTATTGTAAAGAATCTAATGAGTGCTTATGACATAGTGGGTTCTAAAGCACGCACCAAAGATAGTAATATCACAAGATGAGTACTTACATCAATAATAGTAAGTACTCAAATGAAGAAAGCTTGATTGATGAGAAAGATAGGAAAAATATTGAAAATTGGTAGAGGTACTCTAAGGAGAGCCATGCTAAGGTGCAAGATATTGGAATATCCAACAAAAGATGAGTTATGGACATTTAATGGTAGACTATCATGAAAGGATAAAGAAATTAGTGATTCTTTGAAATCATTGATCGAAAATTTTTGGAAATATAACACACCTGTTTTCCCTAATCAAAGAGATGTTATAAGAAGGAGGATTGGTAGCCAAAATCATGACCCATATGCAAAATATTTTTTCAACTCAACTCAGACACAATTTTTTGCAAAATTTATTGGTATTTATCCTCAAATTTGAATAAGTCAAATATTTTTTGAGATGGGTAAACATTTTTATGTGAAGATAAATTAGACACACACAACTTGTTGTAGGATACATATTGAATTCTCTAACCATTTTGATGTTTTTAGGCATATATGTGTGTTTTTGCATTCTAAGTTTGTTTTTCAAGATTGTGACATAAATGAGTCACCAAGATCTTCAAGGGAATTCATACCCAACATTTTATGTGAAATAGGGGATGGCCAAAAATTTTACAAGACATCATGTTTGTATGGTACATGCTTATTTTGTGGTTCTTTGCAACTTTATCAACCTGTGAACATATGGATAGTACACATGTAATTAAAAATGAAATAGTAGATTACAGAAAATATAAGAAAATGGAAAATGCTCTAAAGATGGAAAATAGGGTAAAAGATGTGATTTAGTCATTGAAAAGATTCAAGTGTATGAGTTCATGAAGATTTTTTTTGTGAAAAGATTATTTACTAGTATGCAAGGCATACACATAGAGCTCGATCGCTGGATTTGCAATTCAAGTTGTGCAAGGATACATTTCCATTAGATACCATTATTTCTATTGTAGACTTTGAAAAGAACTATAAACTACAACCAAAAAATGAGGTGCAAGAAAAGTATTATACTTCTCAACAAGTTTCCATATTTGTTCATATAACATTCATGCATTCACCTACAAGTACAGAGGATAATAGGAAGATTTTGAGGGAGTACCATTTTTATATCAGTGATGATCGATCACATTATACGAAGTATTTACATGGTTGTTTTCAACTATTTTATGGAGATTTAGCTATTAGTTATTTGGTTAGACAATTGCACATCTCAATTCAAGAATGCATGGTTGTTCTATTGGTTGATCAGGATGCATAGGTTATGTAGAATTCAATATATGTGGAATTTCATAGAGGTTGGTCGTGGAAAGGGAGAGTACGATGGTGTAGGCACATGCATCAAAAGAGCCTTAGCTCATGAAGAACTAAATTAAAAGCTGAAGCAATATTGATAGATGCAAAATCCATCATCTAGTGGTGTAATGCTACAATGGGTTCAAGTAAGGAAGGTGAGTCTACAGTTCATAGATTTTTTGGTTGTTAGATAATACTAACATTGCACCATCTAAGGATTGTTGCACACTAATAGGATCAACTGAGTTGCACTCTTTTAGAAGCTCTAATGCAGGTTCATTTAGTATCCACACACAAAAAATGGCATGCTATTGTCCATCATGTGCAAAGGAAAATTGGGATGACTGTGAGTCGACTAAATGGGTGGACAAATGAGATATATAGGTTTTGGACCCAATTGACACCTATCATCCCTTATAAGCACTAGAAATGGTAGAGATGGATTCATCTATTCTCTTTGACCACTTGTCTGATCTAATGCAACCTGGTAATGTATATATTTATATATCTTTGTAATTTTGATATGTAACTTTATAACTTTTACCTAAGTATTTTTTGAATTATTGACCGCATTTTGTACATTTAACATTGCAAGCCATGTTATTTCTATTATTGTAGCTAAAGACAGTGAAGAAGGGAAAAATTATTAAATGTGTCATTGTGTCCAAGCCAAACAAAAATTGGATCACTCATTTATAGATTGTGAAGGTTTAGAATACCATATTGGTGTGGTGGTTGTAATCAACACATGGCTTATACTATATTCTTTGAAGAACCTAACTTGTGGTCATTTGAGAATTGGAAAATAGAGAGGAAAATTCTTCATTATTAAAACCTTGTTGTTAGATTAAATGTCCACTTGATAAATATGGTGGAAAACCACATAATAAGACTCTTTGGAAGGTTTGCGAGTCAGATCATGAGGCAATACTTAAGACATTAAAATGTAGAGCAAATCCAATTGGCTCATTAGATTGAATAGAGAGAGAGAGAGAGAGAGAGAGAGAGAGAGAGAGAGAGAGAGAGAGAGCGAGAGAGAGAGAGAGAGAGAGAGAGAGAGAGAGAGAGAGAGGGAGGTCACCTTGAATCATTGATGCAAGTGGTAGGATACTAACAATGAAGGTTGGGAGAGTACAACCCACAAGGACACCTAAACAAGTTTGAAAGCCCAAACAAGGCCCAAAATCCCACACTTGCACCTTGACAACAATAAAGGCTTAACATATGAAACCTATTCTAGACATGGAACCATGAACATTGACTTAAGGAATGTTGTTTTTACATTAGCAGGGGCATATGCACTAAATTTGAAGGCCTCGAACTGAGAAAAATTCATAGTTCCTTCATTAACCTCTTCGATTCCTAGTAGCCCAAGAAGCAAGGTTATGGCCTGCAACTTAGTAAATGTTGAATGGAAGCAAAAACTAACAACCAAGACACCACCTACTCCTAATAAACTATCAGATTCCAAAGTGCTAACATTGCATACATAGAATTGTTGTATTAACCTGTTTGGACAACAATTAAGGCTAAAAGGCTGATTAGGCCACTATTGCAAAGGAAGTACTATTTAGACACATGCTAGAACTACCATATGGTGTAGTGGCACATTGAAACATATGGCTCTCTCCTTTTCAATTTTTTGGTGTTGTGCTCCTAAAGAGCTTTTGTAAGTAGTAATAAGAGTCATTAGACGTGTGATAGCTAGACAATGTCTTTGGAAGAGTCACTAATTGGGCTGAAAGTCAAGGCATACCTTACCATAGGGAAATTAAAAACTTAAGGAATAATTCTCTAGCTTATGGAAGCATCCCTAGCATGGAATTTCTAAGGGATAGCCCATTTAAAAAGTTGGAAGTGTAAGAAAGAGCAAGCAAGATAAAATTGCAAAAGTTGCTATTTTGCAATTTTTGCAATTTTTGACAAAATGCTGATTTTGCAAGAAATGGTGGATTTTTCCTTTTAAAACTTGAAGAAGGCCTAAACAAGCCCTAATATGGAAGGAAAAAACCTAAGAATACATATAAATACTTTCCTAACCCTAAAATAGGGATAAGGAATTGTCATTTGTATGGACAAGTGTTGTAGCATGACATTTTGAAGGCAAAATTTCAATTCTTTTGAATTTTAAGATGTTTTTGGCATTCTCCTTGGTTGATGTACCTAATATAATCATAGATAGGGTTAGTTAGAACATTTTTTCTTTAGGAAGTTTTCTTTGAAATTTTTTTGTTTCATAGTTATAAACATCTTTCCATTTTAGATAGTTTGTTGTCATGTTTTTAGCAACTTGTAGAAATAATTGTGTAACTCACTATCCCACCATTGGAATTGTATGGCCTCTTGGAGATAGTGATTATGTTCAATGTACTATATTTTTGAAAAATAAGTGTCCTTCAAAATGTTGGCAAGCATTTTGAATCTCTTTTCCTAGGTGAGCTAAAGCATGCTCTACTAGGGAATAGTGTTGTTGCAGAGCTTGTTTCTTGTAGGATTGTAGAGATTTTTTGTAGAATACTTTTGGAGGTTGAAAGAGGAGTGAGAGGAGGTTCCTTGGGTGCAAGAAAAAGCTTCATTAAATCCATTTACCCATCAAACAAGACCAAATAACATTTTTTCCAAACAAACTCTCAAAAACCCTCTAAATTAGCAAAGGTGTTATACGACCATTCTAGGGTCTAAAACTAGAAATTCTTAAAGTTCTCACAAATTTAATAGAGTTTTATGAAGGCCATTTGGATTGGTTAGTTGAAGACAAAGGATAAAATCCCTTTTTTGTAGGTGAAATAGGGCTAATTGGGGCTCTTCCTTGTAGCCCTATTTTGGAGAGAATGGGTGAAATCAAGGAGAAAGTTAACCATAGAAAGATGTTTTAAGATGCCAAAGGATTAAATTGCAAGGTGTTGAGACTCCTTCCATGATCCTACAAGTGGTTGAGAAGAATGATAAAAAAGACCTAGTTTTGTTGAAGACTTTGAATGTTCCTCATTCTAGAATGGTAGCTTGTTAGATAGAAAGAAGTGAAAATTTATCGAGATAGTGGAGTAGGGTTTTATATTGGGGGATCTTAGCTTGGAAAGGGTCCTATAAATCTATGTGGTGATCTTGCAAGACATCGTAAGTCTAGGAGGAAAATAAGAAGCATGAATCAGTAATTGGTTCATCCCTACTTCTCCCTATCACAAAACCAATTAGACATGTTGACGAATGTTTTGAATAGCATAAATCCCAAGTTTGAGGCTTTTGAAATGAGTTTTAAGGTCTCAAGTGTTGACTATAGCTAAAAGGTGAGTTGTTGCATATACGCTACATGCATCTAGGGCATCATCTTTCTCCCTTGTACCAGTATTTTTGCAACTAAAGACACAAAAATCTCAAAGATCATTAAGAATACAAGGACTTCACTAAAGGCCATAAAATTTCTATGGTGGAATCTCAAGTTATAACGTGATTTCCACCAAAACCCTTAAATTTTGGGCTATCAGTAGTAAAATAGGAATAAATTGAGTTCTATAGCATTTCAAGACCTCAAAATAGTTGCGTTAGAAAGGTAACTAAAATATGCATCCAACCATACCAAGCTTTGACACTTATTCATCTATACAAGTTCGTACCATGCAAAAAAATAGCCCAGAATGTAGCAAAATAAGTTATATTTTATTGATTTCAAAGAAAAATCTTACATTATACCTTCCACCCACCTAAAAGGGCCCTATAAAGGTCTTCCCCAACTGATTGATCCAAATTTTAAAGGTTGTGACCATTGGGGGAATGATTACAAACAATTTTTCTTAGTTATGCAAAAAAAGTTGCATAGCAACTTTTGCAACTTTTATTGCATTTTGGCATTTTTGTGCCTAAAAGGAATTTTAACTATGTGAATGTGTCCTAATTGACTCAATACAACTATTAGACCCTAGATGAAAACCATATGCATTCAAAATACAAAAATTGTACCCTTGTGACCTCATTGAGCAACGAGCTTATAAAACACCCAATATTGCTAATGGACCACATAAAAGGGTTAATGGAAAATCTAGGAGTCTAAAATCATGACCTTATTGAAAAAATGGAAAGAAAACTGGAAAGAGGTCATAAATGACCCAAACACATAAAATTAGAAACAGGTCAAAAATGACCCAAACAACTTGATTACATGATTTCATAAGAGGGGTGCTCTTGCACCATCTAGGGGTGCTCCTGCACCATTTACCATTTAGGATTTTTAATGTTTTTGGTCAAGAAATCATAGGATTATTTTTTTTTAGTTGGTTTTAGGTATGTTGGAACCTTTTCCAAGTCCTAGAAGTGGACTCAAGTGAAAAATGTAAACATTGTACTTTTTGTGCAAAGTTGAATTGTTGAAAGTTGTAAAAGTTGCTCAAATTTGCAACTTAGTGGGAAAAGAGTTATAAATATTAAAATATTAGTTCTAACCATTAATATAGACGTAGGGGATATATATACCTCATTTGTGAGGTTCAGAGGGCATTAATATACAAATTGGAAGAAGTTGCAAAGAAAGAAATTTAGTTTTCAATTCATTTTTACTATTGTTTGCATTCTATGTGAAATGTAAGGATTTTCTACCCAAATGTGATGGATTTTTGAGATATATCTTTGAATCATTTTTTTTTTCGTTTGGTCTCATCATTCTACGTGTTTTCTAACTCAAGTTATTGCATTTTTAGTGAAACTAGGTTTTTAGGACAACATTTTGGTGCACACAGCAAAAATGGACCTCTAACTGCAATTTCCTTGGTTTAAATTTCATGGCAACTTGGAAAATGGTAGTTATTAGGGTTCTTTTTAATATTCTAGGGTTTCAAGACTGGAGGATATGTTTTGTAATTTTTTCAATCAAGCCCTAGGTCAAGTACCATAAAGGATGTTATCTCTTATAGCGTGTTGATTTGTGAATGGAAGGAGTTTGGGAATTGGTGAAGGGTTGAGCATTTTGAAATAAGTTATTTTAGTGTTTTTAAACCTTCCTAAGAATTGTGTTCATTTCCACAACCCCATTTCGTACTAGTTTCTTTGTAAAGTAGTCATCTACTTGACTAGGAAATGTTTGGGAACTAACGAGTTCCATTTCAACTAAAATCTCCATTTAAACATGGCAATGAGATTTTTGTTGTTCTTTTAAGATCATTAATATATTTTGATGAGAACTTTGAGGGATCATGCTCAGCTTGAGTATCTTTTCTTCGCAAGTCTTGTGAATGCAAAGTTACAATGTTGCTAAAAAAGTTGCTTGAGGAACCTTTGCAATTTTTGCAAAAAAGTTGGAAATGGAAATTTGGGAAGTTGTAACTATCCATGCTCAGGTATATGGGCATGGGAAAAAAAAATTCGAAGGTTAGAATGTTTCCAATCAGATTTGCATTTTAAAGCAACTTTTACAACTTTTCTAATTTTGAACGAAAAGTGCAACCAATGCAAAGTTCGCTAGATTTCACTTCTAGGACTTGAAAAAGGTTCCAAACTATTAAAAAAAAAACTAAAAAACACCTAATCTTAGGCTATCTTGACCATAAACTTAAAAATACCCAATTTGGCCTAATTAGCAACTTTTTCTCATATCTTGCACAAATTGGCCTAGGCATACATATCTTGCTCATATCTCTCTCACCATTTGTTGTGAGATCAAATTGTCTTTTCTATTAGCTCTAGGTGGCTAGGTGAACCCCAATCCCAAGCTTGTCTCATCCCATTGAGCATTAGAATGTTTTTGGGCTCGCCAAATCAAAATGTCCCTAAGGGTCACTAAATGCCATAGGGAAACAATCTTTGGCATGGCATCTCTCAGAGCTCATGTGAGGTATGGATGTGATTCTAGGTGTTATAGGATCATGTAGAGACCTACAATAGACTCTCTCACTTTTTGTAGATCTTACTCCATTTTGATTTTTTGACACCATCTTGAGTGATACTGAAACTTGTAGTGTTGGCCAGTACAAAGTTGCCAACTACCATATCTCCCTCACTATTCATCATGTTATTGAATTATCTATTTCATTAGCTTTGAGTGGTAAAGTAAACCCTAGCCCCAAGCTCATCCTATCCCAATGAGAACTCAAACATTCTCAAGCACATTGAACTGAAATGTCCCTAAGAGTCACTAAATGCCATAGGGAAACAATATTTAATGGGGCATATCTCGAAGCTTGTATGAGGTATAGATGTGATTCTAGGTGCTATAGGATCATGTTGTGGAGACCTATAATAACCTCTCTCACTTTTTGAAGATCTTAATCCATTTTAATTTTGCAATACCATCTCAGATGATGTTGAAACTTGTAGTGTTGACCAGTACAAAGTTGCCAACTACCAAAGCTCCCTCACCGTTTGTTGTGGGATTGAACTATTTATTTTGTTAGTTCCAAGTGGCTAGGTAAAAACTAGTCTCAAGCTCTAGCCATCCCATTAAGCTCTCAAATTTTCTTGGGCATGCCAAACTAAATTGTCCCTAAGCGTCACTAAATGCCATAGGGTAGTGATCTTTGACAGGGCATGTCTCAGAGCTCATGTATGGTATGGATGTGATTCTAGGTGCTATAGGACCATGTTACAGAGACCTATAATAACCTCTCTAACTTTTTGGTGATCTTACTCCATTTTGATTTTGTGATGCCATCTCTTGTGATATTGAAACTTATAGTGTTGGCTAGTACAAAGTTGCCAACTGCCAAATCTCCCTCACCATTTGTCACAAGATTAAACTATTTGTTTCATTAAATCAAGCGGCTTGGTAAACCCTAGTCTGAAGTTGATCCCTTCCTATTGGGCACTCAAACATTCTTAGGCATGCCGAACTAAAACATCCCTAAGGGTAACTAAATCCCATAGGGCAATGATCTTTGATGAGGCACAACTCAAAGCTCATGTGAGGTATGGATTTGATTCTAGATGCTATAGGACCATATTGGGAAGACCTACAATAATTTCTCTCACCTTTCTGAGATCTTACTTTGTTTTGATTTTGTGATGTTAGCTCGAGTGATGCTAAAACTCGTAGTGTTGGCTAGTACAAAGTTGCCAACTACCAAATCTCTCTCTCACTGTTTGATGTGAGATTAAATTGGGTGGCTAGATAAACCCTTGCCCCAAGCTCATTCCATCCTATTGAGTGCTCAAACATTCTCGGGCACGCTAAACTAAAACATCCCTAAGAGTCCCTAAATGCAATAGGGCACTGATCTTTGACATGGCATATCTCAAAGCCCATGTGAGGTATGGATGTGATTCTAGGTGCTATAGGACTGAGTTGTGGAGACCTACAATAAACTCTCTCTCTCTTTTTGTTGATCTTAATCTATTTTGATTTTGTGATGTGATCTCAGGTGATGCTGAAACTTGTAGTGTTGGCCAGTACAAAGTTTGCAAATGCCAAATCTCTCTCACCTTTGGTCGTGGGATCAAACTGTCTATTCTATTAGCTTTAGGTGGTAGTTAAACACTAGCCCCAAACTCCTCCTATCCTATTGAGAGCCCAAATATTATCGGGCATGTTAAACCAAATTGTTCCTATGAGTCACTAAATAACATAGGGCAGCGATCTTTGATTGTGGCAATTGGATATGTCATCTCATCCAATGATGAAGACTCATCATAGAGGGTAAAGGGGTGATCATACACATCATTTTGAACATGATATTTTTTATTGGTAATAAGGTAATACTTGTTTTTAAGGTCAAGGAACTTGAGGTCACCTATAAACCCAAATTGCCTTAGTCCTAATGATTTTCCCTTTTTTGTTGTTTTTGTTAATAAATTGACTCAATAAGTATTTTGAGAGTCATTACACCTTATATAGCTGCATGTTATCACTGAATGAAGTTAGTGGAAGATGTTAATGATATTCTTGGTTGTTTTAATAATTATTTCATGGGTTTGAAACATAACCACTTCCCTTTGTGAAGAGTTGTACGAAAATAAACAAATTACATGTTGTTGCAAAGAAATTATAGTCATAGGATGTTGGAAGATTGTTTTCACTCATAGGGTGTTGAAGAAGCTCTTGGAAAGATGGAATAGGTGATAGAATAAAGTTTGTGAGATAGTTATTAGGTGTTTCTTGAAGTGGCTAAGATGTTAGTTTGAAGCAAGAAGTTGATTATGATCCATTTCTCAAATTTGCTAATATTTTCCTTATTGCTTCCCAAGTCTTGAATAGGGAAAGTGATCAAGTAGTTTTGTGATGTTAGGTAGAAGTTTTTTCAATATTGTAACCAAGTTGGAAAGAGTATTTGAAGATTCTTACAAAGGTAAAAAATGTAGTTTTCCTTAAAAGTGTTCTTACTGGGAATCCACTAGCTTTCGGTGTGAGCATTCTACATCATTTTGGATGTAATTTACATTAAAATAAAATACATGAAATGTAATTAAAATTTAAATAATAAAAAAAGGATATATATTACGATAACCAATAATGTCATACATGAACAAACATATAATATACAAATTTTCATGGGGACATGGGTACTTGGGGTATGTAGGGGATGGGTGTGGGTATGGGTATTGGTACTACTATTTTTTATAATAGGTGATAGGTGTACTTGGGTATGTCAAACTTTATTTTTAATTATACTTTTATATTTATAGAAAATCTAAATCTATGAGTCACGACAAAGATTTTTCAAATCAAGAACAGTGATAAAGTTTGCAAATGTAATGTATTGTTTTCAATTTTAGATTTGTCATATGTTTGTAATAATAATTTATGATAAATGTTTAGATGTATAACATAGAAGGGCAACTTTGAACATAAACAAGAAGATCATAAATCATATGACAATGACATATTGCAAATGACCAATTTCAGGCTTTAATAGTAATGAAGTTTATTGTTGATCAATATTGTATCAAATTTTCAAACTAATTAGGTATTGAATTAAGCTTGATAAAAAAATAACACAGAAGGAAAAATTTAAACATGAACAAGATCATAAATTATATGATGATGACATATTGGACATGATAAACTTATGCTTGAATAGTGATAAAGTTTATTGTTAATCAATATTATATCAAAGTTTCAAATTGATTGGGTATTGAATCAAGATTGATAAATAATGAGTTGATACACAAACAAAAAATTGAAAAAAATAATCAAAAATCTCAATCAAGGTCCTTAGCTATGATGCTCTCCACTAAGTACCTAGTACTTGGGATATGTGTACTCGGTACTTGGTTACATGGGTACAAGTACTAGGGTGTGGGTACAAGCACCCATGCAACCTTCATAATATATTATGATAACCAATAATGTCATACATGAACAAACATATAATATATTATGATAACCAATAATGTCATGCATGAACGAATATATACTATATTATGATAACCAATATTGTCATACATGAACGAACATATAATATATTATGATAACCAATATTGTCATACATGAATGAACATATAATATATTATGATAACCAATAATGTCATACATGAAAAAAAAAATAATATTTTATGATAACCAATAATGTCATACATGAACAAACATATAATATAAAATGATAACCAATAATGTCATACATGAACATAGATATCATATATTAGCCAATAATGCCATAAGTTTAATAATTTCATGCACCAAATATATGTCACCCATCAAATATAAAATGTCATATATACATCAAATGTATATCGAATATGTCCACTAACATAAAATCCAAAATATATGTCCACTAATGCCTATACATGTGTGTCTATCAACTATATCTTCTCCTTCCCATGAGGGGAAGGAAACAAATCCCTACAGGTCTTCAATCATCATGTGGAGGGAGATGATGCGGATGATGGGGTCTTCCTCACACACTCCCTCATCCTCTTGTTTAGGCTCTTCTCTAACTCGAGATGATACAAAAAAAGTAGATATGAATCAATAAGTATTATAAATTAAAATCAAATATATGAACATACAAAATTAATTATTTTCTTAATTTCATCAAATAGTCACTCTTTACATCCACCTCAAAGGCTCGCAGACGATCAGGTGTAACAAGGTCTACAAAAATTCAATCAATATAATCACTTATAAATAACATTAGAAATTTCAATAATAACTATTATAAACAACACAAAAAACCAAGAAAATTATTTCACACCTTAGTCAATGGTTGTGAACTAGCCATTGCTGTAATAACTCCATGATCGATGGACTGTCAAAGATAAGGAGTCTCAAATGTCAAGAGCCACATGTCATACAATACAAGTCACATGTAACATGAAACATGAAACAAATACAATCAAATGAATTAAATTAACATAAAACAAATGTACCTCTATGAAGCTCGTATCATGCCTATGCTCAGAGTCCCTAGTGAATGTTGATGGTCTAGTAGAGAATTAATGCACATGCATAATTTTTTTTTGTCAATCCTTCATATGACTACTTAACAAATATATCTATTAATTTAAATTATTAAATTGATACATACCTCTGGACTTGTTGACAAGACAAAAAATGTGGTCGGGGGATCTCTACCAGGGCTATCAACTCTTACCCTAAATTTTGAACAATGGGTATGTGCAAGATCATGGTTAAGCAAATTTTACTCTTAAGTGGGAATAAAATATTAGAGAATTAGGGTTATGTCAACTTGATGTGAAATTTTCTACTTGTTATTAACTTTATATCAAAAAGTTGAGAGAAAAGAATCTCTAGTAAATTGAATCTAGTTTCTAAACTACTAGGACTTATCTCAAAAAAATAAAAATTGGTTGGTACAATTTTTCAATTTTAATGCAATATTACAAAAATTTCAGAACAAAAACAAGAAGTAGATGTATGTTTGACCACCTGAATCAAAATCAAATGATAATATTTTTTAATAATATTTTAGATATAAGTAGTAGACTAATTTTAGATGTGACATATTTTTGGATATTTTTATTCCAACTAAATAATAATTAATTAATTTTTGACTTTAGTATTTTTGGAATAAAAAAACTCTCGTGTCTGACCACCTTAACTAATTCAAAACTCTAGAAAATTCAAATTTTCATTTTTATTCCTTATAGTAGAAGAAATATAGAATGTGATGCATCTTTTGGATTTAAAAAATGTTGTACCATTTGAAAGTTATAATTATTTTTCAAGTAGTGTATCGGTCTACACTTTATACATAACTCCATCAGAAAATAAGTAATAGTTACTTACTAAACTAATAATTTGGAAAACTTTACATTTATGGAAAGATAAGATGATTCTTAAGAAACCCTTTTCATTTCATCAAATTTTGGTGAAAAAAAGTCATTAGCTACATCTTTGAAGTAAAAATCACATAAAAATAGGTCAAAGGCCCATTTTTAGGATTTTTTAAAGTTGACAATATAGGTTTGGTATCAAATGATATAGTAGACCTTATAAAGATATTAATTGTTTTCATTTACTATTAGGGTTGGTGGGAAAAAAGTTGGAATAAATTTTGAAATGGTTTGAGATATTTCAGAACTATAGATTTTTTAGATCGCCACTTTTTGGTATACCATGATCCTGCACATACCCCAATGTCAATATGTGCTAATTAATTAGTCATTCACTATACATACAAAATGTGATCAAATTAGTTTATTATAATTGTAATCTACCTGTGTGTCAATGCCAAATGTCTGACTTAGGAACAGATTAGTGACTAGCCCATCATCCATACTATCTCCACCATGACTACCAAATGTGCATAAGGGTCCACATGATGTGCACATGTAACCATGATGCACAAAAGGCTCCCCCTTAACTAATGGACTTGTGAAATGAATGAGGGTCTACATAGAAGTATTAATAGTCTCTAGAGTGTTGGTCTCTACATGTTCCTTCACAATTGAAGGAATAATCACATGCTCACCCTGTGGCCTGACAACAAGTGCCCTAACTACATTATGGTCATGACATGCCCCTAGCCTCACAAATGATGACTCTCCACCTCTACCCTGAGATTCTAATATATCAAAATAATTGGGGGTATCCCCAAGGAAAAATTCACAATACAATTTCTTTAAGAAATATATTGGAAGATCATGATTATTGCAGGGAGGAGCATCAAAGACCATCCACCATCTATCACAAAAATTATTTCTAATACCATCATGTATGCACAAATGCTACCTTTTGCTATTGTTTTTTTTTTTTTTTAAATCTTGATATGATAATTTGTTTACATAATATATTTTTTGTTCATTCCTCTTAACACACCAAATATCCAATTAACCACTAACAAAAGATACATGGGTCATAATGGACTCGAGGAAAAATGCCAATTTTGCTCTCATTGGATTGGTTTGTCCACAAGCTTTCAACCTACCAATGAGTGCTACTAATTTATTTTTTCCTCTTTCTATTTCATTTATTATGTTGTCTTCTATGCTAGGAGGAGGTCTTCCAATTGGTGAAGGTTGCAGAATTTCTTAGTCATCTTGTGGAGGGTTTTGATTCTCATCTTATGGAGGGTTTTCATTTGGATCTTGTGGAGGCTTTTAGTTTTTATCTTGTTGGGAATTTTTTGGTTCATTATTTATATTTTCTAATAAGAAACTATAAGAAAAATTGATTGAAATGATAAAATATAATAAAATGAAATGGCATGAAATAATAAATTTAATCCAAGAGAGCAAGAAGAGTTTTACCATACAAATGATATAAGATCAATGGAGCAATACCAAAGAGGAAGCAACACAAGAGACAAGGATTTGATAAGGGGAAAGGAAATAAAACCTCTTGTGAGTATTATGAATGAGGCAAAAGCTTGATAGAGAGAGAGAGAGAGAGAGAGAGAGAGAGAGAGAGAGAGAGAGAGAGAGAGAGAGAGAGAGAGAGAGAGAGAGAGAGAGAGGAAATGGTGCAAAATAACTCATTTACAATAGCATAAAAAACTTGATGTGAATAATGGAGACTAGATAAAAATGAGAGAGAGAAGCATCTCTTTTAAAGAGATGAGAAAGGAGTTGCATGTCTTTGCATGTGTAACTCCCATTTCTATGAATGCCACCATTCATAATAAGTGTGTGCAAAGTGTCAATATCCTCTTAAGGAGGAATATCTATTTTTCTTATTAAAGGAAATACAAAAAATGAGTTGTCCTCACAAGTGGACAATATGACAAGAATGACATGTCCTTTACATGTGGGCTAGAGGACAAATAAATAATACATAAGGGATACCTTGGTTTATCCCATTTAATAAATACAACCAAGGAAAGATTACTACTTCTAACATCCCCCTTTAATCTTTACTTGGGGAGATTTTATCAAAGGGTGTCAAACCAAAGTTCTTATGATGAAATTCAAATTTCTCTCTAGAAAGAGGTTTTGTCAAAATATCAGCAACTTGCTCTTCACCCTTGCAATAGATGAGAGACACTTTCTTTTCTTCAATGTGTTCTCTAATGAAGTGGTGGTGGAGAGAAATATACTTTGACTTTGCATGATAGATAGGATTCTTTGCCAAGGCTATTGCACTTTGATTGCCACAATACAAAGGTGTATGTTCTTGTTGAGCTAGACCCAAATCATCAAGAATTCTTCTAAGCCATAGAGCTTCTTTAGATGCATAAGTACAACTTTTATATTTAGCTTTGGTAGAACATAGAGAAACAGAGGTGTCTTTCTTACTTTTCCAAGATATAGTACCTAAACCAACAAAGAAACAATAACCACAAGTAGATTTCCCATCGTTGGAATCTCCACCTAAATTAGTATCAGTAAATCCTTGTAAAGTAAAAGTAGAACTGGCATCATAAAATAAAGCTAGATTAAGAGTTCCTTTGATATATCTTAATATTCTTTTAGCTACTTTAAAGTGTGTTTGTTGAGGTTTGGACATAAATCTTGAAACTAAACCAACACTATATGCAATATCGGGTCTAGTAAGGGTGAGATAATTTAAACTTCCTACAAGTTGTCTATAATAGGTAGCATCAACAAAAGGAGTGTTTGTATCAGCCATTAACTTAGTTCCTAATTCACATGGAATAGAAACATGGTTAGAATCATTCATTTGAAACCTATCCAAAAGATCTTGAGCATACTTTCTTTGAGAAAGAAAAATGCCCTTAGGTGTTTTCCATATTTGCATTCCTAAAAATTAATGTAAAATTCCTAAATCAGTCATTTGAAATTTTTGATTGAGTTGAAACTTAATATTAGAAATCATGGTGTTAGAACTTGAAGTAAGAATCAAATCATCAACATGTAGAATAATAATGATAATATCATCTTGAATATGTTTAATGTATAAGTTAGAATCATTTTTACTTCTATCAAAACTTTGAGAAATAAAAAAGGCATTAATTTTGGAATACCACTCTGTTGGAGATTGCTTTAAACCATAAATAGATTTCTTTAATTTACATACTAAATGCTCATTACCTTCATTGATAAAACCTAGTGGTTGAGCCATATAAATTCCTTCATGTAAATCACCATTTAAAAAGGCACTTTTAACATCCATTTGATGAATAGGCCAATTCATTTTTGAAGCTAAAGAAAGCACAATTTTTATAGTAGGCATTTTAGCAACTGGTGCAAAAGTTTCATTGTAATCTAAACCTTCAATTTGGAAAAATCCCCTAGCTACTAGTCTATCTTTAAACTTAGTAATTTCATTATTTGCATTGAGTTTGGTTTTATATAACCACTTTCATGAAACTAAATTCTTACCATGAGGCAAAGAGACTAAATCTCAAGTTTCATTAGAGATTAAAGTATCATATTCCTCTTGCATAGCGTTTTGCCAATGAGGTTGAATCTTAGCTTGTTCAAAGTTAGAGGATCATTAGAGTTCATGAGGGAAGTCATCAAACTATAATTACAATAATTAATTCTCCTAGGTTTAAGTCCACTAAATCTAGTAAGATAATCATCTCTTTCATTAAGTAAATGTTGAACCCATTTAGGTCTTCTCTTATTAGTAATAGATTCATCACTAGAAGAAGAGTCATGATCTATAAATGCATCATTAGTATCAACATCATTACTAGAATTAGAAAAAATAGGAAGAATAAAAGAAGATACTTGAGGAGTAGGGTTTAGAGAAGGTGTAGGGTTTAGAGAAGGAGGTTGGTCCTCCACTACTACAATATTACTTCTACTAAATTCATCATCTTGAACCTTGGAACAATCATGTACTTCATTTTCTGCAATACAAATATCTCTTGCAATTTGAACTTTGTTAGTAAGAGGATTATAGACTCTATAACTTCTAGTATTTTCATCATACCCAACAAATATAAATGGAGAAGATTTAGCATCTAATTTATGCCTTTTTTGTTTGGGTGTATGAACATAAGCAACAGATCCAAATATCTTTAAGTGTTGTAAATTGGGCTTTCTATTTGACCAAGCTTCTTCAGGAGTTATATCCCTCAAAGCCTTAGTAGGATTTCTATTAAGAATATAAGTGGCACAAGACATAGCTTCAGCCCGAAACTTATAATTCATACTTTTTGCACGTAACATGCATCTAGCCATTTCCACAATAGTTCTATTCTTCCTTTCCTCTACACCATTTTGTTGTGGTGTATAAGGAATGGTAAGTTGATGTTTAATACCAAATGATCTTAAGTAAGGATGAAAGGCATTATTAACATATTCAGTACCATTATCAGTTCGAAGGATCTTTATCTTAGAATTAGATTACCTTTCTACTAACATATGAAATTCAAAAAATGTATCAAGTACTTGATCTTTATTATGTAAGAAATATATCCAAATTCTTCTAGTAAAATCATCAATGAGAGTAAGAGCATACCTTGATCCTTGAATGGAGATATTTTCCATAGGTCCTAAAAGATCACTATGAATCAATTGTAACTTATGAGATGCCCTCCATGATGAACCATGGGAAAAGGGCTCCCGATGCATTTTGCCACTCATGCACCTAGTGCATGTAACCTTAGATGGAACAATATGAGGTAATCCTTCAACCATATGAGATTTTAGCACCAATGATATATAATCAGAATTCAAATGACCAAGTCTTTCATGCCACACATTAAAATCAATATTTGCTTGCAAAGAGTACCTTGAAGAGGTAAACTCATAATACTTGAATAAGTTATCATGACCCAACTTAGCATTAGCAACAACATCATTAGTGCTAGGATCAATATTAGAACACATGTCCTTATGAAATTCAACTTTATAATCTTGATATAATTTAGCAACTGAAAGGAGATTGGTTTTCAAGTCAGGAACATAAAGAACATCATGTAACTTTTTATTTGGAACATTAATATCACCAAATTCTTCAACTTTGCAACTATGATTATTAGCTAATTGAATTGGAGTATTCAAAGGATCGGGTTGCAAATAATCAAAAACTTCTTTATGATATGTAACATGTTGAGAAGCACCACTATCAACTATCCATTCTAATCGTTTAGAGGCATTGTAACTAATAGTAAAAGCATGATGAGATTGATTACCATGAGATTTTTTATTATTGTTATTGACAGGTTTCTTATCATTTTGCTTTTTAAAACAATTGTTAGTCAAATGACCATCTTTCCCACAATAAGTACAATGAGGTTTCTTATTAGGACTATTATATTGATTAGAATGGTTATTATTACGATTTGTATTTTGATTATTATTGTTGTTAAAAGAAGGTCTAGAATTAAATAGGTTTTTATTATTGTGACGATTATTAAAGTTATGATTGTTATGATTATTATTGAAATTGTGAGTATTAAAATTTTGATTTTGATTATTATTTGGAGCATGATAAGATGCTCTAAGATTTTGAATTTTTTTTTTAGACACAAATACATGTTCATTAGATCTAAGAGTACCAAATTGTAATAACTTAGCTTCCTCTCGACACAACAAATTTTGAAAAATACTATAAGTTAATTAAGTAGACAAAGTAGGAATAGCAATTTGAGAATGAACATTAGTAATAAATTGTTGAAATTGTCTAGGAAGACATTTCTTTAAAATAATGGTAATTAATCTAATATCAGTGAGAGTAATACCTAATCCAATTAGTTGACTTTTAATATAATCAAATTTAAGTAAAAATTCATCCATGGATTTGAAATCAATATACCTTAAGTCTTCCAAATTTTCTTACAATTGAATCTTGCGTGATTTAGATGGCCTGTCATACGTTTGCTTTAAAATATCCCAAGCTTCATGGGCATTAGTGCAATGAGAAATTAGAACATATAAATCTAGGTTAAGAGATATACCAATGAGGCCAAGGGCTTCCTCATTTTTAGTATTCCATGCATTTTTTTCATCTTGTGTAGCTGAGGTACCAGGAACTACAGAAGGGTCAGTAGCAACATCTAAAATATGCTTAAAATGAAATATAAACGAAAGATGAGATTTTCAATCATGATAGTTTGAGTTATTTAACTTGATTTCTGGAATTAAAGTCGACATGATTAAAAAAATTACGTTTAAAATTTAAATAGTAGATTTGAAATTAAAAAGTGAGACTTATTATCCACAAGAATGTTAAATAATTATTAAGAGATTTAGAGAGTCAAAATTAAAAACTAAAAATGTTCCCTTCAAAACCACTGGTCAGATTGAAGAAACAGGAAAAATAAAAATTTGAAAAACTGAAAAAAAATGTGTTACACACAGAGAGCGATAGATTTTTTAATTTAACTCTATTTTCAATAAAATTTAAAGGATTTTTATTTTTATTTTTATGTTTTCTAAATGCTGTTCAAATTTCAGCCAATCCCAGATCACGGGTTGAGAGATATCATAAAAATACAAATTGCTGTCTTAAAACTTGAAAAACAAATAATACTGCACATACAGTATAACAACTTTTGGAATACTATTCTGATACAAATGAAATTTGAACGGTTTTTTCATATTTATGTCTTCTTAATTCTGTTAAAATGTCAACCAAACCCAGATCATAGATTATGAGATATAAGAAAAATACGAACTGTTGTACTTTCCTTTCTAAAACAAAAAATAGAAAAAAAACTTGAATTTCAAAAAACTTAAAAACCCTGCAACAAAAATAGGGTTAGATACAATAAAAAAAATTAAAAATAAAGAATCCTTTGGTGGCAAGCCTTCCAAAGGAGGTTAGAATAAATAAAAAAATGAAGAACTCTTTGGCGGTAAATCTTCCAAAGAGTATTAGAAAAAAAACTTGAAGATTGAATTAAAAACTTGCAAAAAAAAAAAAGGAATGAATTTTATTTTTTCTCCACTTTTCCTCTAAACAAAGTTCTCCAATATGGTAACCTTCACAAAAGCTCAAAACAAGGATCAAAAAGCTTTGATACCATGTAAGAAAAATTGATTGAAATGATAAAATATAATAAAATGAAATAGCATGAAATAATAGATTTAATCCAAGAGAGCAAGAAGAGTTTTACCATACAAATGATACAAGATCAATGGAGCAATACCAAAGAGGAAGCAACACAAGAGACAAAGAATTGATAAGGGGAAAGCAAAGAAAACCCCTTGTGAGTATTATGAATGAGGTAAAAGTCTGAGAGAGAGAGAGAGAGAGAGAGAGAGAGAGAGAGAGAGAGAGAGAGAGAGAGAGAGAAGAAATGGAGGAAAATTTCTCATTTACAATAGCATCAAAAAATTGATGTGAATAATGGAGACTAGATGAAAATGAGAGAGAGAAGCATCTCTTTTAAAGAGACGAGAAAGGAGTTGCATGTCTTTGCATGTGTAACTCCCATTTCTATGAATGCCACCATTCATAATAAGTGTGTGCAAAGTGTCAATATCCTCTTAAGGAGGAATATCTATTTTTCTTATTAAAGGAAATACAAAAAATGAGTTGTCCTCACAAGTGGACAATAGAAAAAAAATGACATGTCCTTTACATGTGGACTAGAGAAAAAATAAATAATACATAAGAGATACCTTGGTTTATCCCATTTAATAAATACAATCAAGAAAAGATTACTACTTCTAACAGAAACCAATTGCAATTTGAATAAATAAACAAATTTAAAGTAAAATTGAGAGAAAAACTAGAAAACAATGCAAAAACACAAGTAGAAAACATACAAAGTGATCTCAATCTTGAACTTCGGTGATGAGAGGCATTTTGAGGAGGAAACCCTTGCAAAAAAAAGTGATAATGAAATGGGTTGCAGGTTTGCAACCCATTTATAAAAAATTTAAATTTTCTAAAGCACATACGCGCTATAGTGCATACACACTTTAGAAAACTTTTAAAAAAAAGGGTGTCATGTTTTTGGCAGCCCAACTTGGTGCACACATCCCACACTTATGATCTTGCTGAACTTTAATTGCAACAAATAGTTGAAAATATTGGAGCATGTAGGAAGACAAAGAGTGCTCAATGCAAATTTGGATCAATTCTAATTTGCATATTTTTCTATATTCATAACACATTTCTACCTTTTGGCACAATTAGTTGGAAAAAAAATAGATTAGTGGTTGTACAAATAAATGAGTATATTGAATAGATGGGTGAAAACTTTGAAATGGTTATGACAAGCTATTTTCAAGACTTCAAGAAGTCTATGAAACAAAGGATGAGGATACCTATCTCCTTAGTTGAACAATACTACAATGATATATGTTTTCTTGTAGACATTGATTATACATACTTATAGGCTACCATACCTAGGGTAAGATGGCTTAGACCCCTATGTTATGAGATCAATGTTAATGAAGCCTCAACTGCCATCACTGCAATTCAAGCTAAAGAAATTGAGAAAAGTGCAAAGATCTTTGGTGACTATGATGTTATGAAATCCAAAGTTGAAATTGTAGGGCCCATTTGCCATTGCACCAAAAGCCATGACTGTTAGTGAACATGGAACACCACATAATTAACCACCTATGGACAGGGGAGCGCATCACATCACCCAACAATCTTCCCCTCGACGCGCATACCAGGTGCTTACGTGGGTCGAGAAGGCACCAGAGAGATTTGAACCCATGACCAGGCCAAAACCAGGTTCTGATACCAATTGTAGGGCCCATTTGCCATTGCACCAAAAGCCATGACTGTTAGTGAACATGGAACACCACATAATTAACCACCTGTGGGCAGGGGAGCACGTCGCATCACCCAACAAAAATGGAGTTAAAGACAACCTCCACACTAAAGAAGAAAGAAAAATTGGTGAGAAAATTGATGGGAAAATTTGGTGAAGGAATAGGTGAAGAGGAAGAACATGAACAAGTTCAAGAACCTCTTTCTTTGACCCAAGGCATGGGTGAGGACATTGAAGAAGAAGGTGTTGAGGAAGAGAAAAAAAAAGAAGCACCAATACAAAATAAAACCTAAGAAGAGAAAGGCCAAGGCACATCCTATGGAAAGAATGTCAAAGGCAAAGAAGACTACTAAACCCAACCTAGCAAACAAAACAACACCAACAACCTAGGCAAGCACAAGGGCCACAACACAAATGGGTAAAGAAAAATCCAAAGAGAAGACAAAGGCTACTAAAAAAGGGGCTCATTGTAGAAGAAATAAAGGAGAAAATAAATTGCACACCTAGAGACTGAGGATGAGAGAACAAAATCTAAAGATATAAGTTAGTTTAGAGTGGTAAGTCACACACCTAAATCTGATATTGAAAATATTTGTGAGAATGTTAGAAATAATGTAGATTTAATAGGTTTGAAAAATATTGATTTTGGGAAACTTGGTAGAGAAGAACAAAATTTAATTAAAGAATAAATATATGTAATGATGTCTAAATTCAAGAATACTCCACTTGAATTAGATAATACAATGCCAAAGGATTTATATACTATTGTTGAAAATAAGTGGCATTACTATTTGAACCTAGAGAAAAAAATAAGAGAATCCACACTAGCATAGGTAATGAAAAATTTGACAAAAGGACAAATTGTCAAAGCAAATAAGAAGTATAGTGGAAGATTTGCACCAAAATACAAGGCATTTAACATTCTTTATAATAATATTGGAGATGTTGTCAAGAAATCCACTCAAATGTGGAAATTGATCTATGGATTGACAACTATAAGACAAGGAGATGAAGATCCATTTGAAAGGAAAAATAACGAAGATGAAGATGAGGACAAGGAGGACAAGGAGGAAGAAATAAAAAAAGATAATACTATTATGGAGGAGACTAAATAGAAAATAGATGACATGGCTATAGCTGAAGGGCAACAGGAAAAATAAAATGTGCAAGACACACAAATGCCAAGTATGAGCCTTCCACATGACACAATAATGACTATAGAAATTATAACTATAAAGGATGTTCCTGATATTTCAGCTCACACCATCAAACCATTGACTTCAAAAGACCTGAAGAAGATCTCTGACTAATCCACACTACAAGCTAGATTGTGTGAAAATCCAATACCGATCAGTGTTGATGAACTTCAAAAGATAACAGGTGAAATTACAAGGGTTAAGGTGAACACACTAGAACCACCTTCTGCCATCCCTTCAGCTACCAATGCTCAACCTTTAGTATAAACTTCAGAAGACATATCTACAAAGGTTGACACAAGTATGGGAATTGATATAGTCAAACAAAAGCAAACTGCAATAGAAGAATAAAAAACAACCAATGTTCAACTTGATGCACAAATACAAGGTGCAAGTTAGATCTGTATATGCTACTTTAGTATGTTAGAAACACTAAATTAAAACAATCAAAAAAAATTTGCATACTAATTTAACATAACTTTATGAGAGAAAAAGTGAAGTCCTCAAATGAGAATATGAGCCATGGATAGGCTCTCTCAATGAGGATGATCACTTGATGTAGAGGTGTATCTAATAGCTAAGATGGCTTGATTATGTATGTATGCTCAAATTCTCAAATGGGCTTCAATGGAGGATTTTTGATAGATTTTGGTGAATGAATTTGATGTAAAATATGGCTTCTCAAAATGGCATTATGGCTTTACTTTCTAGATTGTGTTGTTTTTGCAAAGGGGAAGGATCCACTTATAGGCAAGAGGCTTGAGGGATGGAGGGCTAAGATGGAAGGAAAGGAGAAAGCTTATGGAGGGCTCAGATTGAATGAGAGGAGAGCACATGGATTGTACTTCTTTATAACCAATCAGAGAGTGACACATGTCACAAGGTGAGAGGATGGAAGAAAGGGAAAGGATGAGTCAAAAAAGGAGGCTCAAGGGATAATATCTTCATAAAGACCCTTCATAAGTGCTTTGTAAGAGCATTGAAAGAGAGTGTAAGAAATATTTGAGGGTCATTTATGTTGGAGGGTGAGGAATTTGAACTTGTGTTGGATTAGGAAGGTTTTCACCTTGCTTAGGATTGTGCAAATGATTAGAGGATGGATTAGGATGGTTTAGGATTAGCTTAAGGATAGGCAAGTGGATGGCAATAAATGAGGGTGGGTGAAGGAGGAGATATTTGTTAACTTTCGCTTGGGTTAGCAAGTCTTAACCCATGTTTAGGGAATGTGACAAGGTTAGGAGGGGATTAGGATTACGATTAAAGATAAAGATTGACATCTTCTAGAAGAGTCTAGGCTTTGGATGAGGATGAAGACTTTCTAGAAGAGTCTAGAATTTCCTAGGATGAGGATAAAAAAGGTTTTTTAGAAAATAAATAAAGTTTTATTTATTTCAAGGGTTTAGGTTGAGCAGATATTTATTAAAACATTTTTAATAAACACGAGGATTAATATTTAATCTTAATTAAATATTTTGAGTTGGATTAGGGATAGGAAATGATGAGATTAGCCTTTAATCAAAATTAAAGAAGGATTAGAAGATTTTGGACAAAGTTAGCGGTCTTAAAGAAATTGGCCAAGTTTTGGGCAAAAAATAAATTATTTGTTTATTTTAGAATTTTTGGTCAATTTATTAATTAAATAATTAATAAATAAGGAAATAATGTTTAAGTAAGATTTAAACATTTTTGGGAGGGATTCCTTAATTAAATATTTTTAATTATGATAAAGGGATTTAATGGCATACAAAATTAATTAATTAATTAATTAATTAATTAATGATGATGTCATCAGGGACTTTTTTCAAAAAATAAAAATATTTTATTTTCTAACGGATTTTTAGGTGTCTAAATTTTGCCCTTCTTTGAAGTGATGCTGCAAGTGGCATGGCATCAAAGATAAGAAAATAAGATGCCCAAGGTTAGAGCAGAAGAGTAGAGAATGGACTGCGAGATGCCTCCTAAAGAAGGCTATGGGGAGAGAAAGCGAGGCTCGATGACTTTTTGAAAAGTACAAGAATCTTGGCAGCTGGGAGGATGAAGAGTGGCTTAAGAGAAGAGGTTTAGTTAGCTCAAACTCTCACTATGGGAGAATGATAAAGGGGAAAATCAGCAGCACAAAAGTAAATAAGCTTAAGACTTTTAGGATTGGGGGTAGGATGAAGGAGCAAAGCACTATAAAAAGGAATCTAGGATAGGGAGATGGACGATGGGATGATAAAGCTGATGCAATAGGATTTGAAAGAGCTAGATTGGTGAGAGATGGCTTTTAGAGATCCCTAGGACTAGGATTGTGGATCTTGAAAGATGAGGCTTGGTGGATTGATTTGATTGGTTGATCCTAAGACTAGGATTATGGATCCCTAAAGCTAAGAGTGATGATTGATTCAAAGAGATACTGCTACATAAGTTGGGGTAGGAGAGACAGATGCTGGATATGGATGGGGAATAATGGAGATGAAGGGATTCCATTGAAGCTTTTTGAGTGGGGGGATACTTCAAAGAGAAGTACCACCATGTAGTTGAGCACTAGATTTGCTAGAGGACTATTGGTTAATTTCCAAGGTTACCAAGAACATCAAGACCTTTTCACCAACTGTCTAGAGGATTGACGGACTTGACTCAAAATAAACATGCAAGGATTGCCCCAGTAGCACACATGAATCCTAGAGGAAGCAATGTGGAACTGACACTAGGTAACCCACAAGTAGAAAAGAAAAAAAAACAAAAGACCTAATCAAAACCTTACGCTCAGATTGCCCCATTCACAGTATACCATGATATGGAAGATCATGGCAACCTTGAGAGTGAACAAAAAGATTGCTTGGAAAAGATACTTCAAGACCCAAAGGGAAGATTCCAAATCAAAAGAAAGCAAAAACCCAAAAGAGAACCATTTGCCAATGAGATGGGTAGGATGAGGTACTAACAGACCAAGATCAGACATGAGGAAAGCTATATTCTACAAAGATCTACTAGAGAGCACCTAAGCTGATGGATCTGGATGAACAATGCATTTGGCAAGCTTAACTAAGAAGGCTAACACTTTGGTGATAGGAGATCTAGCTAAATGATGCATTGGAATAGCTAACCAAGGGTTGTGCGATGTGTGCAAGATGTTGATAAAGGATGAACTAACATGAAAGCTAGATAGATACAATGGTACTAAGCTAAAAAGGATGTACAAGCTCACAGACCAAGATATGTTACAAATGTACAAGGTTGTTCATGTTTGGGTTTTGTGAGATGGAAATGTTTTAGAGTGTGTTGGATGGACAGTTGGATAATTTGATGGTTTTGTGAAAAGCTTAAGGAAAATGGGATTCTTTTTGTGCATGTGATAGGATACAAACTAGGATATAAGATTATTTACAAGCTGGAATATGGTACAAGTTTTGGACAAGATTTGGATATACAAACTATGATACAAGGGATAATACAAGATTTACAAGGTATGATACAAGCTTTGGTACAAGATTTACAAGCTGAGGTACAAGATTTACAAGCTATACAAGAGGTATTTACAAGCTTCATTAGATGTTGGATATTTGGTTGGAACACCAAGGGAACAAGCAGGTGTTTTATGAGATGGTGAGTGGATGGATGAGGGATAGGATAGTGATAGATAATGGATTAGTCTTAGTACACAAGGCACCTGAATTACCAGGTTTTCACCAAGGTACCTATCCAAGGTGCTCGAATTGCCAAGTTTTCACCATTGGATGCTTATTTCTCTTTACTATTTGTTTTTTGTATTTTTCAAAAGCTGGGTATACCAAGGATCTTCAAGTATAGAAGTTCTTGAGATGAATGATGTTAGTAGGATCATTCAACTGATAAGCTTTGGAGTCAAAGGAGGCAGTGACAACATAAGGATCAAGCCATGTAGGTTCAAACTTGCCTTTCTTTTCTTGATCAGCTTGGACTTTCATATTTTCTTTGAGGACCATGTTGCCCACCTAAAAGTGTCGGGGAAGCACCTTCTTATTGAAGTTCCTTTTCAGACAAGATTGATAGACTGTGAGGTGATCATAGGAATGTTGTCACTTCTCTTCTAGGAGATCTAGCTGGGTGAGCTAAGCTACTCTGTATTCTTCATCTAATATTTTCCCTCGCAAAGATATGTGCAAGGAGGGAAGTTCAACCTCTATGGGTAGTACCACTTTGGTACCATAGACTAGGGAGTATGGAGTTGTTCTTGTGGATGTACAGAAGGAGGTTCGATAGGCCCATAGGGCTGGATTTATTTGTAGGTGCCAATTGTGGCCAGAATCATTGACAACTTTCTTTAGGATTTTTAGGAGAGTTTTTTTAGTTGCCTCTGCTTGGCTATTACCTTGTGGGAAATATGTGCTAGAAAAGTGATGATGGATGCAGAGGGAAGTGCATAATTCTTCCATGTTGAGATTTTCAAAGTTACCTTCATGGTCTGTGAAGATGGTAAATGGGATGCCAAAGTGGCAAAAAATGTGGTACAAGATGAACTTGGAGACCTGAACTCCTGTAGGTGAGACTAGGGGGACTGCTTCCACCCATTTAGTGAAATAGTCTGTAGCTGTTATTATCCATTTATGTCCATTAGATGAGAGACGTGTGATAGTTCCAACTAGATCGAGGCCCCAATATGCAAAGGGCCAAGGTGGGGCAATAGGCTATAGATCTTGTGCTGAAGCGTGCACAAGATTGGCATGCTATTGACATGGGAGACATTTTTTAACAAAGTCACAGTAGTCTTCTTCAATGGTAGGCAAATAGTAGCCTACTCTAAGGATTTGTCATGCTAGGAAAATACCACTCGTGTGGGCATTGTAGAGTCCAAAGTGTACTTCTTTTAATGCCATCATGGCCTCATTTTGGTCTAAACACCTAGAGAGAGTATCGTGATATCCTCGACGATATAGGGTATTGGCTATGATGATATAGCAGGATGATTTTTGGATGAGTTTTTGGAATTGGGCTCATGTGAGGTGAGGGGATATGATACCATCTTTAAGGTAAGCATGGATTTCATGGTACCAAGGGGATTGAGGACCAACCAAGATGCAAACACAATTTGAATCCTCATTTGCATACACGGGTGTGAGGAGCTGCTTAACTAAAAATTCATACTACGGAGCCACTTGGGGAATTTCCAAGAGTGAGCCGATAGTAGTCATAGCATTTGCTACTTTGTTCTGCATTCGAGGCAATTGTATAAACTGAAGCTTTGTAAAATGCTAGGTTAGCTGATCAACTAGCTCCTTGTAGGGTAATAGTTTTTCATCTTTGGTTTGATATTATTTAGGACTTGCTTGATGATGAGCTGAGAATCGTGAAATATTTGTAACTCAGTGATGTTCCATTCTGTGGCTATCTTTAACCCTGCTATGAGAGCCTCATATTCAACTATATTTTTGGTGCTAGGGAATTTTAGCTTAAAAGCTTTTGGAATGTAATCTCCTTGAGGTGTGGCCAACAATATTCCTACCCCTGATCCATGAGATGTGTATGAGCCATCAAAATAAAGTTTCCATGGGGGCTATTCTTCAATTAGATAGATATGTTCATTTGGAAATTCTATGATAAAAGGATATGTATCTACTAGAAGTGCATCAACTAGGTGATCTGCTATAGCTTGCCCTTTGATTGCCTTTCTATCCACATACTGGATGTCAAATTCACTAAGGAGCATAATCCATTTGGGAAAACAGCCTTTAAGTGCTATTCTAGAGAGCATATAATTGAGAGGATCAATTTTGGATACTAGCTAGATGGTATGACTTAGCATGTAGTGGCAAAGCTTTTGAGTTGAGAAAACAACTACCAAACAAGCTTTTTCCATAGGAGTGTAATTGAGTTCATAACCAACTAGGGTTCTACTAATATAGTAGATGGCTCATTCTCTATTGTAGTCATCGTGCTATGCTAGAAGTGCCCCTAGAGCAATAGGGATTGTTGATATGTACAAAATGAAGGGACAACCAGAAACTGGTGGAACCAAGATAGGGGGGTTCGTGAGATACTGCTTGAGCTAATCGAAGCTACATTGACATAAAGAATCCCACTTGAAGTTCCCATCTTTCTTTAGTAGATGTACAAATGGCCTACACTTATCTCCAAGCTAGGAGATGAAGCGTCAGATGGATTGAAGCTTTCCCTAAAGAGTACGAAGCTATCGTAGTGTCTGGGGAGGAGGCATGTCTAAGATAGTGTTGACCTTCTTGGGGTCAATCTCTATACCTTGTTTAGAAACTATAAAGCCTAGAAGCTTACCAGATGTGACCCCAAAGACACATTTCTTGGGATTTAGCATGAGATGATATTTGGCTAACCTATCAAAGACTTTCTCCAGGTTAGCAAGATGATCCATAAAGGTGTGAGATTTAACCAAGATATCATCCACATAATCCTCCAAAATGCTATGGATAAGATCATGAAAAATGGCTGTCATAGCTCTTTGATAGGTAGCCCCAGCATTCTTTAGGCCAAAAGGAATCATGTTGTAGCAAAAGGTTCCCCAAGCGGTAGTGAATGTTGTCTTATGCTGATCCTCTTTTGTAATCTTGATTGGATTATACCCAAAAAATTCATCCATGAGGGACAAAATTTTATGTCCATCTATAAGGTCTACAATCATATCTATGTTGGGTTAGGGAAAATCATCTTTTGGACAAGCTTTGTTAAGATCTCTGAAATCAGTGTAGATTCTAATGTCACCAGAAGGCTTAGTGATGGGGACCATGTTGGAGATCCACTCTAAGTAGTCGATAGGTTAGATAACCTTAGTAGCTAACATTCTCTCTAATTTAGCTTTGACTAGTAATGCCACCTTTGGGTGCATTTTTCTAAGGTTTTGTTTGATGTGCCTGATCTTTGGATCGACTGCAAGATGATGAACTACAAGCTTTGGATCAAGTCCTTGCATGTCTTGATATGACCATGCAAATTGGCCAATGTTCTCTCTTAAGACCTTAAAGAGGAGATCATCTTGGTCTTGTGATAGGCATGCAGCAATATGAACAAGTCGAGGAATCTCTAAAGAATCAATTTGACTTCTCTAGTATCCTTAATTAGAATAGAAGACACCTCTAGTCGAGTATCTTGAGGAGGCAATGCTAAATCTTCATGTTCTGCTTGTGACTCTGGATTTTCTCACTGAGGGGCTCTCTTCACTGCCTGAGCTAGTCTCAAATTCACCTTAGTTTAAGTTTTGGGTGTATCGAAACTAGGTTGAAAATTTTCTCCAAAATACCCCTTGAGATCTAGCTTATAGATATAGGCGAAATCTGGCTTTGTTTTCTTGTGAGGAGTTTTGGCTCCCATGAATCTTAGAAGAAATTCCTCTAATGTGAACTCATCAATGTGTATGATGCTTGGTTGGTCCCAATCTATGAGTTCAGGGTGAGCGAGTGGTAGGTCGATGAAATGGATGGATAGTTCTTGGAGAACAGAGCCTCCTAGGGAGATTTGGTCTAGGACATCATCGTAGGCTCTCTTTTCAACTTCCTCCAAAATGTCTTCAATTTCTACAAAGTCACGATGTATGTTCAAAAAAGCATCACCATCCATATTGGTGCCCCTAGTTGTGGGTATGCCAAAGCCTAGACCTAACTTCTTTTCCCATTTGTGTGCTTCAATGGGACACTGCATGCCTCTTCCCTCTAGTCCTAGAACACCACCTTGATAGTTCCATTTTTCAGTGATGAGCTTATGTGCTTGGGGATACTTTTGGCTGAAGTGATCAAGGTGTGCTTGATTTCTTGGAGGTGCATCCTTATGTAACCAATTGTTGATATCTAGAGTGAGCTCCTCATGAAGAGGTATTCTCGGGGATACAAAGGTTGTTGGGCCAATCTGTGTGTATCAAGGAGGTGGAGTCTCCTTGGCTCTATGATATGTTGGCCATCCATGGGTGTTAGGATCAAGTGACAATGAACCAAATAAAAATGCATCAGATAGGCTACACTCTCCACAACCTTTGTTGTTGATCTTTAGGGAAAATAGGGTGGAGGTGAGGATGGTTTCTGGGTCATTACAGGTGTTGGATGAACTGGCAATGGATTGGCTGATTTCGATGCCAGTTTAATGGTTTGTATATGAGGCTTCAACTGCATTGCAATAAGAAAATGGTTTTAGATCGGCGTGGATGGTCACTTTAGTGCACTAATGATATGTGGATGGAATGGCCTTCATGGCATGGATCCATGGGCATCCAAGGAGGATGTTAAATGGTAGGTTTAGATCAACAACATGACAAATTATTTCCTGGATGATTGGCCCAACTATTCCCTCTATGGTTCTCTCTAGATTATCATAAGCTTTAATGGTGATAACCTCATTCATGATATCTTCCTCAGTATACCCAACTTTTTTTATGAATTTTACGATGCAAATATTCAAGGCTGATCCATTATCTATCATTACTCTTTTTACGAAAAAATTGGATACCATAATGGCTATACGAAGTGGAAGGGTGTGATCTAGCTTGACCATGGGTATGTTAGTGGGCTTGAATGATAAGGCACATGAGGACAAAAGGTGTCCAACAAGATTATGAAAATCAGTCACATTGATATCTGCAGGGACACATGATTCTATGAGAGCACTATCAAGGATGTCTTTGTACATAGGACTAGTGCGGAGAAGGTCTAAAATGGAGATTTTGGTTGGCATGTTCCCAAGGTGTTCCAAGACATTGTACTAGCTTTTTGATGGAGCTGACGATGTTGGTGGGGTTGATAGTGCTGATGGGACTGATGGGGCTGCAATGTTTAATCATGCTCTTCGAGTGGTGACTACACACTCATTGTTTGGCCCTTGGATATTGATAAGATTGAAAGAAGGCTCTTTCTTAGATATACAACCTATGAGGCTACCATAGTCTATGTAGGATGAAGTGTGGTCATTTTTCTTCCCATGCTATTGATTTGGCTGGCAGTTGTTGGTGTTTTTGTTGTTGATTTGGATGGGTGCTTTTTTAGGATTTTGGTTGTTGTGAGGAGGAAAAGCATTTTGATAGATCTACAAGCCTGCATTGGGAGAGGTTTGTGCTACAACTGTGATTTCTTTCTAATCAATGAGGTCCTACACATAATCTTTTAGCTTCATGCATCTGAGGGTGGTGTGCCCTTTCACCCTATGAAACTTGCAATACTCATTGTCTCTATACCATGTAGCTTTGGATTGGCCTAGGTCGACTTGCTAGGTAGGAGGAAATTTGATGAGGTTTTCCTTAACTAATTTCTCAAAAATGACATCCAATGGCTCACCAAGGGGTGTATAGTTTCAAGGTGCAAGTTGGAACTTGGGCTTTGGTCCTGCAGCTACATTGATGGCATTAGCTTGATTGTTATATCCTTGAAAGTTGGGCTTTCGATTGTGGCTTTGAAAGATTTGCTGATTTTGTTGTTGGTTGTTGATAGGTTGTTGATTGTTTGGTTGATAAGGTGGGTTGGACTAATTTTGGGAAGGACCAAAAATATTCACATGTCTAGTGTTAGTGACCCCATCTATTGCAACATGCTTGTTTTTGTTCCAATACCTAGACTTGTCATTTGAATGTGTTTGATTTTGATTGTCTTCCTTGTAAATCTTGACCACACCATCTTTAATGAGTCCTTGCTCAACGATCATTCATTTTTCTTTGATATCTTTCTAGGTTTACAAACAGTTCATGGTCATGTGTTGAACTTAGCTGGGATGAGCATTATCAATAAACATTTTCACCAAATGACACTCTAGCAGGGTTCAAGATATGCGGGTGGTAAGGGTTTGCTATCTTTGTAGATATTCACCAAGACTTTCTCCACCTTTTTGCTTGGTGTGGACAAGAACAACCACTGATAATTCTATCTCAACAAGATGGGCATATTGGGCTACAAATGCCTTAGACAATTCAGCAAAGTTTTTGATTGTGCCACATGGGATTCTATAAAACCATTCAAGAGCTGGTTCAGCCAAACTTTTGGGGAAGAGGCACAAAAGGAAGACATCACTATAGGCCACTTCTTGGTAGTGCATGTAAAATTCTTTGATATGTGTGACAGGGTCTCCTTTTCCTCTAAATTTGTCAAACTTGGGTATCTCAAAGTGTTTGGGAAATGGTGTCATGGTAATGGCTTTGTCAAATGGGTAAGGACACACATTCTCAAACTTGAAGGTTTTGGGGTCATTTCCCTCTTGGATGTTCTTCAAAGCCGTCTTCATGGCTTCCCATTCTGAATTAATGGGTTATGGCTGGGGTGCCTCCACTGTAGGAGCACTCTAAGGGAGATATGCAATGAATGGTGCATTTGAATATGGATGGCTTTGAGGTATGGGTTGGTAGGGATTGTACATGGCTTGGGAAACTGAATGGTGGATGATGGGTTGCTGAGGTGGAGGTGGCACATATTGCTACATGTGTTGCAAGGCTTGTTGTTGATATTGAATTTGAGGTTGGGATTGAGGAACATAAGATGACTATGGGATAAATGGATTACTTTGTGGAGGTAAGGTAAAAGATGGTTGTGAAGCTTGGGGAAAGGATCGGGGAGCTTGTGGAACTTGACTTTGGATTTGAGGAGTTTGACCAATATATGTGGGTTGGGCCCCCATTTGGGAGGGTATCTGCATGGCAAAAGAGGCCAAGTAATTAGTGGTTCATGGTGGCGGATTTTCTCCTAGAAGTGGCATAGAAAAATAGTTAGTAATAGGAGGTAAATTAGTTGGTGGTGGAGGTGGTAGGAATTGACAGCTTGGAAATGGAATTGATGGGGTTTGATAGCTTGGTGGTTGCATTTGAAAGCTTGGTAGAGTGGTGGCAGGAGCTTGGGCCACTTGAGAGCCTGGAAGAACATTGGTAGTAGCTTGTGGGGTTTGATAGCTTTGTGGAGTGAGGGTAGTAGCTTGTGGATTTGTGGCTGATGGCACTGAGCTCCAAGGACCTAGTGGAAATAATGGAATTGTGCTCTAAGCTGAGGTAAACAAGTTGGGGGTGATAAAAAGTTGATTAGTTGGCCCCATGGGTGGCATCCCGATTGTATATTGCTAAGGTTGGCCAAAGATGCTAGCACTGATTTGGGAGATGGGTGGATTTGGAAGGCTAGGTTGGAGAGTAGCAGCAACAATAGTGAAGGGAGTGAATGATGAGGTGTTTTGGGTGAACGGGGTTTGGGATGGAGTGATATGGACCAATGGTAGAGTGGTGGTAGCTAGATTGGCTTGCAAAATTGAGATTTCAACTTGAGTGGAGGCTAGTATGTTTGGGTTTGTTGGATCATATGAGGTGGGTTGAGGCTCTTCTTTTGGTATATAGAAAGGATTATTTGTATTGTAAGAGCCTATGTAATCTCCCCCACTTAGCCAACTTGCAGGTATGTTATTGTTAGCCCATTCTTTTATGGTCCTAAGGGCTAACCAGGACTTCAAAAGGGATCCTAAGGTTATTTGGCCAAGTCAAATTTAATAATAGGCCAAACGGAGTTCATTTGTTGGGCTTTCATAAAGACTTACTATTTTTAGTAAGCCAATAGGGGGATGCAGTGCCTTCAATTTTTAGTGACAAGATGAGATGTGTTTTGTTGGGCTCTTTCTGATGAGCTATTATATGTGGGATTTTGAGTTTATTTGGTATATTATTTTAATGTTTGAAGTTACAATGGTAAAATGACTATTTAAATTAAATATTATAATGTTTCATAAAGTCACTTTATAAAAAATCAAGAGTCCCCCTTTTGAGTACATACATGGACTTTGTAAAAGGAAAAAAAGAAGTAATATTAAAACTCATGTATTATCGCACATTGGCAAGATGGAAGTATGGAGCAAGTGAGGAAGGGATTAAAAGGAAGAGGATAGCTCTCATTTAGTCATGCTTGGAAATATCAAAGAAATTGGTAAATTTTTTGGAGATTATGTCTCAATAGTTTGAAGGACAAAATCTCTTCAAGCTGGAAATTTTGATGCCATTGAAAGATATGGTCTTGAGATTCAAAAGGGTAGTAGTTTGAAAAAGTAGATACGAAAAAGCAGTCAAAAAAAGTGGAAACAAAAAAGCAAGCCAAAAAAGAAGTCCAAAAAAGTGAAACTAAAAAAGCAAGTTGAAAAAGAAATTCAAAAAAGCAAATTGGAAAAGCAAAGCCAAAGGGGCAGCATTGAAGAAAATTATTACAGCCATCTACAACTAGGTTCCTTTATTAGTATTGTTTTTTTAGGGTGTTATAAGTTTCAGCTGTAAGTGGTCATTATACCAACATTATCATTTTGTAATCTATGTAAATGCCAAAAGTCATGGTCATATTTCATGAGCATTGTATTAGAAATTTCATTGCAAATTAAGAAGATAATAGTTACTGGTGTCATTTAAGCAATTCAATATCATTATTTATCAGCTAGTTAGTTTGCACACCAACTGTTTGTAAAAATCCCAATTGGTTGTAGGTGTTCATTTCTCATGATTAGATCATATATATGCATTCAATATTAGCAAAATTAGTAGCACACTCATGTTAGGCCATTGTGTAGTCCATTTGGAGTGTTCTAGCACAAGATTCTCATTGATACAAATTGAAAAATAGTCATTTAAAGCCAGTTGAAATACTATATCAGTCATATGTCCCTTGCATGTGAATTGTTTGATGAAATTCCTTGAGCTTTCATCAGTATTTTTTTGAGAGTAGATTTGAGGAGGGTCATTACAGTGGTATTAGAGCTATAAGTCCTGCCATCCTATGGAGGTCTTATAGGGAATTTGGAATAGCTGGATAGAAGGGAAAGTGTTTGATGAAATGTCAAAACACTAAAATCAGAGCATTTATGTTTGATCATGCGACAGGGGCCTTATAATTTCCATAATACCAGAGCAAGAAAAAATAGGATTTCAGACCTGTAGAGTGAAAAGTCTAGTTCATCCATGCAGGTGGACATAGAATCTAGTCATACAGACACAGAGGAGGTATTCTTTCAACAAGACATCAATATGGGTGACTGAGATGACAAGAATGCTCAGGATCTTGGAGAGGAAAGATTCTTACAGTTATTAGAGACCTTGGCACAGGGACAACGATTAGCAAAATAGAGGGCATAGGAACAAAATTAGAGAATGGAGCTTATGATGCAGATGATGGCTCATCAAATGGGGTTGAATGCTAACATAGGTGGAGAAAATAATCAGAATGGTAATAATCAAAATGGTAACAATCAAAATGGGAATAATCAAGATGGGACACATAATGGAGGTGAACAAGTTGGGAACAATTTTGGTCATGCACCCCAGCAAGCTAGAACAGTGAGTTCAAGGCCCATGATTCCCACATTTCCTCCTAGAGCCCCAGAGCATCCCATACCAGAGCCCCAGATCACTGATATAAATGACCAATTGAGGAGAGATTGGGAAGTCAAAGCTCCAGATTTTACTGCTGCAATTACCTTTAGGGAGTATATGGATGTGCAGATGAAACATATACCACATGGACATGATAGGAACTAGAGCTATGAGCTATAAAAGAAAGTAGGGAAACTTCAGTTACCATATTATGATGGCTCAGGAAAGTCTACAAAAAAAGTTTGGGTTCAAAAGCTTGACACATACTTTCAATTGAACCCTATGCCTGAGGAAGAAGCTATTAAGTATGCAACAATTCATCTGGATGGGTTAGAGCACAAGTGGTGGCATCATGGTATGGTCACTATGGGTCATGTACACATTACCTCATATGTAGAGTTTATGAAGAGATTGATTGAATGTTTTGACAGGAAGGATCCAGAACTCCATTTTAAGGAGTTAGCTCAGTTTAAACAATGGGGATCATTGGAAACATACATTTCAAAATTTTAAAAAATTGCAATGTTAGTAATAGATGTATCTAAACAGAGGATACTAGTTCTATTTATGGATGGGTTAGCTGATCTATTGAGAGGGTGGATTAAAGCTCTCAACCCTCCCACTTTGCAGGAGGCCATTAAGAAAGCTTGTGACATGGATTCCTCTTCAGCTTCTAAAAATAAATTCCAGGCAAAGAGTTTCCCTTTGAGGAAAGATAAGGATAGTAAACCTTTTCTTAGAGAGGCTCAGCCACCTAAGGAGGAAAGCAAGAGGTTAGACAATCAAACACTTAATGATCTTAGGAAGAAGAAGCTTTGTTTTCATTGTTGGGAGCCTTGGGATTTTTCACATAAGTGTCCATTGAAAGCAAAAGCTAAGCAGATGGAGTACTTTTCAGCCAAAGAGTCAGTGGATGGAGATTCAAAGCAGTCATTAGAATCATATGGAGATGATAATTCTTCACATGAGGAAGCACACAATGATAGCACGATAGCTCAATTGTCTAGTATACAGGAGGCCGTAACTTTCATAGTTAGGGGAACTTTGGATGGACAAAGATTTTTGGCACTCATTGATACAAGGGCAACACATAACTTCATTGATGAAAAGTTTCTGTCACGCAGAGGGCTACATATAGAAGAGCATAAGGGATTTAAGGTGATGGTTTCTGATGGCTTCAAAATTGACTGTACCAAGAAAATATCCAACTTGCAGCTTCGTTTGGGAGATTATGACATGGTGGGAAATTTCTTTGTTGTCAACATCGATGATCAGGATATGGTGCTTGGGATGAATTGGATGAAATCTCTGGAAGAGTTTACATTTAACCTCCAAAAAATGGAAATGAGGTTTGAGGAAAATGGTAAGAAGATACTGCTCAGAGGTTTATCACATGGGAGACTTTGAGTGGTATCACTCAAGCGGATGTAGAGTTTCTTTACACATGACCAAGTGTAGTGGACAATAGAGTTTAGAGTAATGCATGAGGTGACAGAGAAACATAAACAGGAGTATCCACCTGATGTACAAAAAATAATAACCAAACATACTAAGGTGTTTGGTGAGATACCTCCAGGGAGACCCCCAGATAGGGGAATCGAGTGTATTATTGAGTTAGAGGAAGGGGCTAAGCCAGTTATCATCACACCCTGCCACCATCCAAAGAGATATAAGGATGAAATAGAAAAGGCTATCAAGGATTTGATTGACATGGGGCACATACAACCAAGAAAGAGTCCTTTCGCTTCTTTAGTAGTATTGGTAAAGAAGAAGGATGGTACAATGAGGATGTGCATTGATTATAGGGAGCTAAACAAGAAGACAATCAAAAATTGATATCATATTCCATGCATCGATGAGCTTATTGATGAATTGCACGGCGCCTACTACCTCTCTAAGATTGATTTGAGATCTGGCTACCACTAGATATGTGTTAGAGAGGTGGATGTGGAGAAGATAGCTTTTAGATGCCACTACGGACATTTTGAGTTCTTAGCCATGCCCTTTGGGTTGACTAATGCCTCCACCACTTTCTAGTCTTGTATGAATAGAGTATTTAGAGATCAGTTGAGGAAGTTTGTGTTGATCTTTTTTGATGATATACTGATATACAACCATACATGGGAGGAACATTTGAAGCATATTGATGCAATGCTCAACATTTTAGAGAGGGATTCATTATATGCCAAGATGAGTAAATGCGAGTTCAGGATGACAAAGTTTCTTTCTCTAGGGCATATTATTAGTGTAGGAAGTGTTCAGGTTGACCTAGATAAGATCAGAGCCATTCTAGATTGGCCACTGCTGAGGAACACTTCACAGCTCGAGGGATTTCTTGGGCTTTGTGGTTTCTAGCATAGATTTGTGAAGGGATTTTCACAAATAGCAGCACCACTTACAGATTTGACACGGAGAGACAGTTTCAAGTGGTCAGAGAGGGCTCAGGATTGTTTTGATAGGTTCAAGGAGTTGATGAGTACATGTCCTATTTTAGCCATTCTATATTTCACTAGGCCTTTTGAGCTATAGTGTAATGCCTCAGGAGAGGGCATAGGAGCTATCCTCATGCAGGACAAACATTCCATCACATATGAGAGCAAGAAATTATGAGGTGTTGAGAGAACTTACAGCATCTATGACAAAGAAATGATAGCAATCATGCACATGCTAGCTAAGTTCAAGTAATACTTAGCAGGGAGCTAATTCATAGTAAAAATAGATTATAACAGCTTGAAACATTTCCTTAGACAGAAGGATCTTAATGACAGACAACAAAAATGGGTGAGTAAGTTACAAGCTTATGATTTTGACATAGTCTATGTCAAAGGGAAGAAAAATATTGTCACAGATGCTTTATCTAGAAGGCCTCATTTGCTTGTTTTTGGGATAGTCATGGATGATTGGAGAGATTTGATCTTGGCAGAGTATGCCAAGGATAGTTGGGCATATAGTGTTATTGAAGGAACTAATTAGGATAGTCGATATACTGTTGTAAATGATTAGATCATCTACAAGGAAAGGATTTATTTAGTACCTGGGTCTGCTACGAAGCAGAATATTTTGAGGGCATTTCATGATTCACCATTGGCAGGACATCCTGGATTCTTTAAGACATATCAGCAGGTGAGAGAGTGCTTCACTTGGAAAGGACTCAAAACAAAGGCACTTTAGTTTGTTAGGGAGTGCCAAGTATGTCAACAGAACAAACAGGAACATTCCTTTCCAGGTGGTTTACTACAACCCCTACCCATACCAAAGAAGAAGTGGGATAGCATTTCCATGGATTTCATCATAGGCCTCCCCAAGGCATAGGGTCAAGATTGTATTTTTGTTGTGGTAGATAGATTGACAAATTTTTCACATTTCTTTGCAATTTTGTCTATGTATTCAACAGCACAAATAGCAAAACTATTTTTTCAAGAGGTATTCAAACTATATGGGATACCATGAAGCATAGTCAATGACAGAGATAGTAGATTTATGAGCCACTTTTGGTAGGAGTTGTTCAAGTTATGTGGACACTTCAATACTATGCAACATTTTTCGGTTGGTTCGTGAAAACTTCAATGTCAGTAGGTGATGGTATAGCGTTCTCTAGGCTGAAAGATGGTTGAGTGTTGAAGGGGAGCGATGCTGTCTGATCCAAATGATAGGGCTTCATTTTTTCCTTCTTCTTCTTGGCTAAGCGAGTGATGGGTGGCATGAAAATGTTCCTAGGTATGAGGTGCAACAATGTTGATGGATGCAAAGGGGGGAGGCTTTTATATGCAAATGATTTCCTAGGTTGAGGCAAAGCTATATGAAAAACCTATGGAAGACGGCATTGGGGATTCTAACTTCAAAGATATGTTGCCAAATCATGAAAGGTCTGCTCTTCTATGTGCAAGCTTGGTGGTGATTGTGTCAACTTAAGGATAGACTGATGATCCCTTAGCAAAAACACAAGATTGACCACTTGTGGATCCCAACCTTCAGCTCAAGGTGATGAGGGATGACAAGTGACAAGGCTAGATTACCCTAGACAAATCTCTGTTAGAGGGATAACCTTGGTGAGACTAGTGGATTTTCAAGATGATAGGAAAAGCAAGCTCTGGCAATGTGACAACAATTTTGAAGGCTTGGATGTGAACTTTTTAATTGCTGACTAGATGGTTTGGTTCTAAGGCAACGAACTATATAAGATGAATGAGCTAAAATGCTTAAAGGGATAGCCTAGAATGGTTGGCTTTCCTAAAAAGGTGACTCTAAAGTGAAACTTATGCAAGAAGATGTGGAGAAAAAAGGGGGCCTAATAATAGAAATCATGTCTAGTTGGTAAGACATAAACAGAGTTAACTCCTAGATTTTTGCTAAATCTGATAGTGCGATCTAACCAGGCATCTTGAAGGGCTTCATCAGCAGCTTTGTCTTCTAGTTTGTGGAGTTTGGTAATTCAAGGGCTTGGTGTTACTTGCTTTCTCTTGGCTTAAATTTCTTTGTATACCTAAGATGGCTTGAGTTTGGCTTTGTGAAACTTCTATTTTGGTTTGGGTTGTTCTGACATAAATTCCTGAATTTTTTTGGCTTTGAGAGATCGTGGTTGTTTTGCTTCAACTTTGTTCAACTTCTAAAATAGGCAGTGACTATGCTAAGTGTGCCCTAAGCTAGGATTGACTGAGTTTGGAAAACATTCATTCAACAAGTAAAAGATCAAGCAATAGATGGGAACAACCAGATAGAAGTTTTGATTCTCAGAAGACAGTAACTACGTTGTGGAGTGTGTATATTCTACAAATGTTTCGATCAGTCACTTCAAAAACATTAACATCCTAGATGGTTGTCTACAAGGTTGACAGTTGGTTTAGCTAGGGAGTCCTCAATATACCCAAGGTACATGGGGCCGAAATCCATAGATGAAACCAAAACAATGTCACATAGCTTAGAGGAGCAGTAACCCACTTCTCCTCTTTCACTTCTCAAGGGTATAAAGTTCTTTGAGGCTTAGCTCGAGTGATAGAATTTTGATTCCAAGAGAGGTGTCTTTAGATTCAACTCCTGATCTTCATACTCCATCGGAACACTAGAGTTGAGGTCGTCCCAAGGGGTGATGAAATCCCCAAGCAGGCCTCCTAAAAGCTAAGACAATATTTTGGATCCTAATCTTATGCACCCAAGATGGCCTTGAAAGATGACAAGGGGAGAGAAGACTTGGATGATCTTGGGCTAAAAGACAAAGTTATTTTCCAAATGACATTTTAAGTTTTCTGATCTAGACCTTTTGAAAAAATGACTGATTTAAGATGCAAAGGTTCAATTCCAATTTAAAATGCGCCAACAAAAGAGAAGTGATCGAAGAATGAATACACCAAGAAGATTTAGGGTCAACAAAAAGTAAACTCGCGTGCCCAGAGGCCCTCCACGTCAAGTATCAACTGATTTTCTTTAAGGGATTCAAGATTTAGTGTGAGTTTGTTTTAAGCCCAAAAAAAAGATTTTTGTAAAGCTCGATTTCAAGCGTGCACTCGGAGGCCCTCCATGTCAAGATTTGTTTAATTTTTATGCCCAAATGAAGTGTTAGCAAGACTAATATGCATTTAAAAAATTTTCTATCTTAGAAAAACCAATAAAAACTCAAGTGAGTGGAATTTGATTTTTGTGGAGCACTTAAAACCTTCTTAGGTAGACCCATCCCCATATATGGCATTGATATTACAACCAATGTTTAGAATGATGGATGATTAAAGAGGGTGAGTCCAACAACAAATTCACTCAAATTGTCTTTATTTGTTTTTATAACTTAGGAAGTTTCTAAAATGTGGATTCCTTTTGTGCCCTAAAAGATGATTATTTAATCTATGGCATTCAAGATTGGATTTGTTTTTTTAATCATGCATTCATTAAAAAAAAAGAAAAAAACTTGATTTTAATCCATGGCACTCAAGAGTGATTTTAGCAACATGCATTCAAAGACAAGTGATTAAACATTCAAGTTTTTTCCTTTGAGCATTCAAGATTGAGATTTTGCATGTTGTTTTAAAAACTTTGAAGTGCTTTGTTTTTAACCTTAGATCATTCAAGATTTTTTTGCACTCAAAAGTGAAAATGACTCTTCGGACTTTGATTTTCATTCAAGATTTTGTGTTCTAGTTTGCATGTTTTAAGCCTTAAAAAATGATATTCCTAGATTGTTTTGATGCATGAAAAACCTAGGAAAAATTCAAGATTTTGCAAAAAGACATTTGTTTGGAACAAATAACAAAGCTTTTAGGACAATTTTGGCAACCATTTAGGACTCTTAGTTTTCATGAGATTTTTAAAAGAACTTTAAAATATTTGCAAATGAGGTTCATTTTATCCTTGATTGATGCTTTGAGTTTGATTTAGATTTTAGTGTGCACTTAGTGTTTATTTTGAACCCTTTGAAATGGAAACTTGAAGTTCTTTTTAAATTTCTAAAAATGAAGTGTCCCTAACTTTCCATGAATGCATCTAAAACTTTGATGTTGCAAGGATGCAAATCATTGGATTGGTTTAGTTTCACTTGTTAAAAGATTTTTTTTGTTTGCAAATTTTTAGTTTTTAATGGCCAAGATCCCTCAAGAAGAAGAAGAAGAAGTAGATGGAATAGAAGAAGAATATAGACAAGAAGAGGAAGGATAATTCCAAGTGCTCCATCCACCTATAAGCTTGAAAAATTTGCAAACACTATGAGATAGACTATGAGTTCCTTTGTCTTCTTCATGCTCATGTGGACCTGCAAAACCAATTTATACAATCCTACCAATCACAAGAATAAGAAAAATTAGCCAAAATCAGCAAATGAAATACAAAACTTGACTAAAAAACCTAGTGAAGATGACCCATGCAGGGTCCCACTGAGCATGCCAAAATGTATATGCTATTTTAGTATGTTAGAAACACTAAATTAAAACAATCAAAAAGCATTTGCATACTAATTTAACATAACTTCATGAGAGACAAAGTGAAGTCCTCAAATGAGAATATAGCCATGGATAGGCTCTCTCAATGAGGATGATCACTTGCTGTAGAGGTGTGTCTAATAGCTAAGATGGCTTGATTATTTATGTATGCTCAAATGCTCAAATGTGCTTCAATGGAGGATTTTTAATAGATTTTGGTGAATGGATTTGATGTAAAAAATGGCTTTCCAAAATGGCATTATGGCTTTACTTTCTAGATTGTGTTGTTTTCACAAAGGGGAAGGTCCAATTTATAGGCAAGAGGCTTGAGTGATGGAGGGCTAAGATGGAAGGAAAGGAGAAAGCTTATGGAGGGCTCAGATTGAATGAGAGGAGAGCACATGGATTGTGCTTCCTTATAGCCAAATAGGGAGTGACATATGTCACAGGGTGAGAGGATGGAGGAAAGAGCAAGGATGAGTCAACAAAGGAGGCTCAAGGGATAATATCTTCATGAAGACCCTTCATAACTTCTTTGTAAGAGCATTGAAGGAGAGTGTAAGAGATATTTGAGGGTCATTTATGTTGGAGGGTGAGGAATTTTTACTTCGGTTGGATTAGGAAGGTTTTAAGCTTGCTTAGGATTGTACAAATGATTAGAGGATGGAATATGATGGTTTAGGATTAGCTTAGGGATAGGCAAGTGGATGGCAATAAATGAGGGTGGATGAAGGAGGAGATATTTGTTAACTTTGGCTTGGGTTAGCAAGTCTTAACCCATGTTTAGGGAATGTGACAAGGTTAGGAGGGGATTAGGATTAGCATTAAAGATAAGGATTGACATCTTCTAGAAAAGTCTAGGCTTTGGATGAGTATGAAGACTTTCTAGAAGAGTCTAGAACTTCGTAGGATGAGGATAAAAAAGGTTTTTTAGAGAATAAATAAAGTTTTATTTATTTCAAGGGTTTGGGTTGAGGAGATATTTATTAAAACATTTTTAATAAACATGAGGATTAATATTTAATCTTAATTAAATATTTTGAGTTGAGATTAGGGATAGTAAATGATGAGATTAGCCTTTAATTCAAATTAAAAAAGGATTAAAAGATTTTGGAAGAGGTTAGTGGTCTTAAAGAAATTGGCCAAGATTTGGGCAAAAAATAAATTATTTATTTATTTTGGGATTTTTGGTCAATTTATTAATTAAATCATTAATAAATATGGAAATAATGTTTAAATAAGATTTAAACATTTTTGGGAGGGATTCTTTAATTAAATATTTTTAATTAAGATAAAGGGATTTAATGGCATATAAAATTAATTAATTAATTAATGACGATGCCATCAGGGACTTTTTTCAGAAAATAAAAATATTTTATTTTCTAAAGGATTTTTAGGTGTCTATGAGATCATGGTGATTGACCAAGGCAGATCTGAAGAAAGCATGGACATACCAAAAGAGAAGGAACAAGAGGCCATTCAAGAATTGGTAACTCTACCAACATTTGACACTCCTATAAAATTCCTTCAAAAGCTGAGCACTGAAGTTGTACCACTGCAAATCTCAACACCAGGCTCAAATTTCTCAAGGTTGCAAAGGTAATTTACTATAGAGATGTAAGTCTAGATGGAAAAATAGTGATACCTAAGTATAACTATGCAACCATAACATTGGAACAAATGGGCATAATGCAACAAGCTTTAGACAAGAAGAAAAATAAAAAAATACTTAGGAAGGAGTATAGATAGAGGCAAGCATTATAAGAAATAAAAGACATCTTCTTAGATGCTTTCCATTTGTCAACACCTAAAGAATCAAAGTCACTATTCGAACAATTATCATAAATTGTGGAATAGATGAACAATGAAGACCAAGAAAGTGAACAAGGTAGTTGAGAACATATTCTCATTGTACACCAAATAGTGTGATCCCACACTCTTCACTCAAGAAACAAGCCATAGAATTATGAGTTTGGATAGAAATTTGAAAGTCTTAGGTATGCAACTACCTCAGAACCTAGCTCAAAGTGAGAAGCATTTTCACTCATTACTTCAGTCACAAAGTCAACCAGCTATGTTAACAATAGAAGAGGCTAATACAAGAGAAAAGTTCACTAATATCAAAGCCTCCCTTACCCCCCATATGGAGATAATCCATAAATAACTAGGATTTGCAGAGACATTGATGAAGAAAGATTCCAATCTTTCTACACTAGATGGACTAGTTTACCTTGTAGTAGAGCTAGGTATCCAAGTAAAGTCATTAGATGTTACATGTGACAATTGGGATGTTGCTCTAAAAATAATAATGGAATTCCACAAGATCTTTTTGGACAAATACACAATTAGTGTATAGAACCTTTGATGTAAGTTTCAAAAAGGGGGAGATAAAATAAGAAAAAAAGGGGGAGTTACAAAATTTTGAAACTAAGAATAAGGGAGGAGAATAAGTAGAATAATGAAAGGAGGTGCAAAAAAAAAAAGAAAATAGAAGGAACAGAAATGGAGCATATGTTAGAGTTCTTTAGAATAACTAAGAGGTGAGGTGAATCAGTTATTCAAGGTCCAAAATTCCTTTTTAATGCCTTTTTACTACTTTTAATGAATCCATACACCTTTCATCCATCCAATACTTAAATCAATCATATAAGCAAGTTACAGTAAATCAACATGCAAAGATAAAACATTCAAGATCAACACATGACACAATGATTTATGTGGAAACCCAATTTGGGAAAAACCACCAGTAACATGCTACTTGATTCTCACTCTTCTGAAGTGATGCCCTATTAAAAGCCTACCCTGTTAAAGGCTTACAACACACTGTTAAATGTGACCCTATTAAAGGATTTCACCAAACTATTAGGAATGGGCCTAGTTAAAGGTCTTTAGAACATTCTCTTGGAATATCACTCTGTTAAAGGATTTATCTAATGGCTACTAAACCAACCTAAGTCCATAGGATTTAGACTTACTGTTACAATTGCTAGAAAGTAACGATAATGGTCTTTTGATCTGATATAACTTACAACATACTTTGAAAATTTTAGATCACACTTTTTAGTTCAATCCTTATGCTTGGCTTTAATCACCTTAGCTCTAACTACTTGTCTTCCTCTCAAGCTTTGTCTCCTTGAGTCTTATTACTCATTTTGCCAATGCAATCATCCTTGTGGTTGTCTGTCCAAACAAAGTTTCTGTGCTTTCTTCTCCTTAGCACCTTCTTCAGTACTTCATGCTTTTATGGTCGACCACCTCTCTTTCTCTCTCTCTTTTTCATTAACTTATGTCTTCTTAAATAGAAGTCTGATTTGCCTTTGCTACTCAATTCTCCCTCTCCAATTTTAGGGTTTTAAGATGGATTAGGTAGGATACAATGTATCTACCCCATATCTTATTTTCTTTTAGAAACTTCACCAATTGTATCCTTAAAAGAAAATAATGTTCTACATGGTGTTCTGTGCCACCAGCTCATCATTCTTATCTTCCTTTTACTTTATGAATTTTTAGATAACAACCTTGTCAGCTTAGATCTAGCGAATCTTTGATTTCCAAAATAATGTAGCAGCTTGACATTACTGAGTTACTGGTGCTCAGCACCTCTGTGTTACTCAACACTTATACATGCTTGACACTTGGTTCTACTTGAGACTTGATTCTACTCAGCACTTGGTTATGCTTGGCACTTGGTTCTGCTTTGTGTCACTCGGCATCTGAAGTTTACTTGGCATCTGAAGTTTACTCGACATCTAGAGTTTACTTGGAATCTTTAGTTTACTCAAAATCTGGAGTTTAATTAGCATCTTTAGTTTACTTCGCATCTAGAGTTTACTCAACATCTTTAGTTTACTCAACATCTAGAGTTTACTCGGCATCAACTAGGAATTTGCTCAACTCTTACTAGCTTGCTCAACTCCTTCTCTCTAATGAACTTAATTTGAGCTTTACAAAAGACTTAGCTAAAACCTTAAATCTTTGATATGTTTCAGTGTGCTCATTCTTTGTATTTTATAGTGTGCTCATTCTCTGTATCTTATAGTATTTCATCAAATACACTTTTTCATCAATGGCTTAGTTGATCCTTGTACTTCATTACAACATCATAAATTCAACCTTTATCTAGGTGTTCTAGTTACATCTTATTGATTGCCTCCACCTTGACAATCAAGTAATTGATAGTATTTGGATCACTAAAGCAATTGTCATTCTTGCAAGTAGCAAGTTTGACATCAATGAAAAAATAATGATTGAGGACATTCTTTACCAGTTCCATATATTATGCTAACAATTTTTCTCATATCATTTCAATCATTTCCAACAATATCCCTCTTTGGCATTGATGGAAAACCAAACTAATCAAGTAATCAATTTAGTTACCACCAAGATCATATACATTGTCTAGCTGTATTTTTACTACTGATCTCTCATATCTCCCTCTTTCATATATATCTCCCTCTTTCTTTGTATTGGTCAGTTTTTTGCATATTTCTCCCTCTTTGACATAAATGCCAAAGATGTAGCATTTTCATCATGCAAAATATAAGCTTTGGCTTCTTGATGATTTTTCTCCCTCTGTCACCATGCTTGTGACTGATTTAGAGTTTCTGCTCCTGCTGTCATCCTTTGCATCAACCTATTAATATTTCAATGATCTATTCCTATTTATGCAGGATAGCTTGTTTGTTTCTTTAAACTACTTGAGTTAGGGGTATTACCCCCAACTTGCCTCTAAGATATTCATAGGCATCCTTGGGCAATGGTTTGGTAAAGATATCTGCAGTTTGTTCTTTTGTGTGAATGTATTCCAGCTTTACTTGTTTGTCTTCTACCAATTCTCTGACATAATGATACTTGATTGCAATATGCTTGGTTTTTGCATGCACCACTGGATTTTTGGATATGTTTATAGCACTTGTATTGTCACAATACAATATCACAAGTTTTGTTACCTCTTCTTTCATTCCTTCCAATAGATGTGTCAGCCATACAATGTTTGTGCAATTGATTATAGCTGCCACATATTCTGACTCTATATTGGACTGGGATGTACATGTTTGTTTCTTGCTAGTCTAGGGGACCAGACTTTTGCCTAGAAATAATGCACCTCCACTTGTGATTTTTCTATCATCAATGTTTCCTCCCCAGTCTACATCTGTATAGCTCAAATTTTCCATTCTTTTTGTAGTATAGACCAAATTCATCAGTTCCTTTAAGGTATCTCATTATTCTTTTTACTGCTATGAGATGATTTTCTTTTGGATTAGTAGAGAACCTAGCCACTATTCCAATTTCTAATGCAATGTCTGGTCTACTATGTACAACATATTGTAGTTTTCCAATCATGGATCTGTACATTGTTTGATTGACTTCAGCTGACTCATCATTTTTGGACATCTTATTTCCTATGGCCATTAGTGTGCTGACTGGTTTGGATTCCTCCAATCCAAATGTTTTGAGAATTTCTTTGATGTATTTTTATTGTGTAACAAATATTCCATGTTTGAGTTGATGTACTTGCAATCCAACAAATTTTTTTATTTCTCCAAACATAGACATCTCAAATTCATGTTTCATTTTTTTAGCAAAGCCTTTGCAAAGTACTTCCTTACCACCAAACACTATATCATCCACAAAGATTTAAGATACAATAATGTCTTTACCTTCTTCAGCTTTGATGTACATGTTGCTATTATCATCAATTCTTTCAAATCCAATTTGCACTAGATACTTGTGAAGTCTCTCATACCATGCTCTTGGTGCTTGTTTCAAACCATAGAGTGCTTTATGTAGCTTACAAACCATATCCCTATTGTTTTCATCAACAAATCCTTTTGGTTGTTCAATGTAGACTTCTTTTTCTAGTATACCATTTAAGAAAGCAGATTTTACATCTATCTGATAGACTTTAAAATCTTTTTAGGCAACATATGTAAGTAAAGTTCTTACCCCTTCCATTATAGCAACAGGAGAAAATGTTTCTCCATAGTCTATTCCTTCTTCTTGAGAAAAACTCTTGCATACTAGTCTAGCTTTGTTTCTAGTAATCTCACCATTCTCATCTAGTTTGTTTCTGAATACCCATTTGGTCCCAATCATATTCTTGTTAGTCGGTCTAGGAACAAAACTCCAGGTTTTATATTTTCTTATTTGATCAATTTCTTCTTCCATAGCTTTATACCAGTCATTATCTTGTAGTGCACCATATACTGTCTTGGGTTCAGATTTGCTGATCAGACATGATTCTTGTCTTATTCTATTCCTTGTCATTAGTCTTGCATTTTTTTAACCAATTATTTGTTTAGCAGGGTGATGTCTTTTTACATATTTGGATAATCTTGGCTCTATCCTTGTTTCCATGTTTGATCTTTTAGATTTAGGATCACTATGCACTTCATTGTCAGGTTGTTCTTCATCATGTGTACTATTTTTAGAATCAAATTGTGCATTTTCTTCATTCTACAACTTGGCATTCACTGGATGAGACTCGACTGGTACTAAAATTTTTTGTTGAGTTTCAATTTGATTGACATCATCCTTATCATCAATCATTCCTTCATAAGAATACACAAAGGTTCTGTACTCTTCCATTTTCTTTTGTACTTCAGCTTGGACTTCTATGTGCTCATCAAAGTTTACATTTGCACTTTCCACAATTTTGTTAGTGTTAGTATTCAAGAATTTATATGCCTTACTTCTAGTGGAATAACCAAGGAATATGCCTTCATCACTTTTTGCATCATATTTTCCATTTCTAGCATCTTTAAGGATAAAAAATTTGCAACCAAACACTTTGAAATGTTTTACATTGGGTGAGTAACCATACCATAATTCAAAAGATGTTATATTTGTACCTTTCTTGACTTGTACTCAGTTCAGTGTATGAACAACTACACTTACAACTTCTCTCCAGTATTTTAGAGCAACATTCTTTTCCATCATTAATGTTCTGGCACAGTCAATTATAGATCTATTTCTTCTTTCAGCAATTCCATTCTATGGGGGAGTTCTAGGAGCTGACATTTGTCTCTTGATTCCTTTGTCATTGTAGAATATTTCAAATTCATTTGATGTAAATTCACCACCTCTATTTGATCTTAGACATTTCAAGCTTTTTCTAGTTTCCTTTTCAACTCTGGCCACATACCACTTAAACATTTGAAAAGCATCAAATTTTTTTTTTAAGAACATAATAGTCATCATCCTGGAATAGTCATCAAAAAATAACATTATGTATTTATCTCCTCTATAGCTTTGTATTTCCATTGGACCACATAAGTCAGTGTGAACTAACTCAAGTATCTCTTTAGATGTATAGTTTTTTCTTTTGAAACTTGACTTTGTCATCTTTCTTAGCTGACATTGTTTGCACATGATGTTATCAGGCTTCTTCAATTTTAGTAAACCTCTGACTTTCTTCATTTTACTAATGTTGACTAGATTGTCAAAGTTGACATGACATAATCTTCTATGCCATAACCATTCATCTTCAAATTTTGCAAATAAACAAGAAACATCATCCATATTAAGGTAAAACAAATTACTCTTTGTTTGATCTCCTTTTCCTATCAGTTTACCATTAGTATCATAGATTTTTATAGTTTTGTTTCCAAATTCCACTTTGCAACTTATATTGCCTAACTGTGAGACACTTAGTAAATTGTAGTTTAATCCTTCAACATAGTATGCATTGTCACATGAAATTTGTTCTGTGAGCTTAATGGAACCTTTTCCTTTGATTTGACATGGATCATCATTACCAAATCTAACACTATTTCCATCATACTGAGTAAAGTTAACAAACATACTTTTATCTCTTGTCATGTGATGTGAGCATCCACTGTCTATGATCCATCTGTCATTCTTGTTTATACATGTTACCAGTGTTGTGGTCTCTTCTTCATCAGATTGGTCCTTCATGGCTACATAAACAACTTCATTATCATTGTCATCAGAATTTTCTTCAACAATAAAACACTTCTTACCTTTTTTTTTGTAATCTTTCTTGTCATCATCTCTTCTGTACTTGTATTTGTTGCCTTCCTTGGAATCCTTTTTTTGTGGACACCTTGCAGCAATATGACATACTTCATTGCAATTAAAACAAATGATAGGCATCTTACCTTTGAATTTTCTTTTGCCCTTGTGAAATCTTCTAGCAAGCAATGCTTCCAATTGTTACACATCTTCCTCATCAGTGCTACTATCACTGGATACATACTTCATTTTTCTTCCTTTCTTTGATTTCATCTGTTCAACATCTTTCAGTGATGACTTGGCCTTAAAAGAAGATTCAATATTTTTAGGTCTGTAGTTGTCAAAGTTAGATAACTCAAATGCAATGAGTCTACCGATTATACCTTCAAAACTTAGATTATTTCCTGGTATACATCTTAGCTCTTGTATTGATGATACTCTTATAGAATAGATAGGGAGCAAGGTTCTTAAGAACTTACTATTAACAGTATCTTCATCTAGTTGACCACTCAAGCATCTTATTGCACTTACCACTTCCTTTATTCTTGCACCATACTGAGCATCATTCTCATTTTCTTCCATTTTCATGTCATCAAACTTTCCTCTGAGACTTTCTCTTTTTTCTCTTTATACATTATGATCTCCTCCATAGATGTTTGATAGGGCTTTCCACATTTTGAATGCAGTGTCACATCCTTTGATATCATCAAATTCAGCACAACTGAGTGCAGAGGCAATTTCCAGCATCGTCTAATTGTGTTCTTGCTTTTTTTTCATGTCTTCTGTAGTAGGAGCACCTATTGGATCTACATGTTCAGTGAAAATTGAATTTTGGGCATAATCTCCTATGGATCAAAGATGTAACTTCATCAAACTTCGCCATGCAATAGAGTTGTCTTTGTTAAGCTTGGGAATTTCTCTTTTTGCCATTTTGATCTTTTCTGCTTGTAGTCCTTTTAAACTGAATTAGCAGTTAAGCTCTAATACCAATTGTTAGAGTTCTTTAGAATAACTGAGAGGGGGGGTGAATCAGTTATTCAAGGTCCAAAATTCCTTTTTAATGCCTTTTTACTACTTTTAATGAATCCATACACATTTCATCCATCCAATACTTAAATCAATCATATAAGCTAGTTATTGTAAATCAACATGCAAAGATAAAACATTCAAGATCAACACATGACATAATGATTTATGTGGAAACCCAATTTGGGAAAAACCACCAGTAACATGCTACTTGATTCTCACTCTTCTGAAGTGATGCCCTATTGAAAGCCTGCCCTGTTGAAGGCTTGCAACACACTGTTAAATGTGACCCTGTTAAAGGATTTCATCAAACTGTTAGGAATGAGCCTGGTTAAAGGTCTTTAGAACATTCTCTTGGAATGTTAACCTATTAAAGGATTTATCTAATGGCTAGTAAACCAACCTAAGTCCATAGGATTTAGACTTACTATTACAATTGCTAGAAAGTAACGATAATGGTCTTTTGATCTGATATAACTTACAGCATACTTTGCAGATTTCATATCACACTTTTTAGTTCAATCATTATGCTTGGCTTTAATCACTTCAGCTCTGACTGCTTGTCTTCCTCTCAAGCTTCGTCTCCTTGAGTCTTCTTACTCATTCTGCCAATGTAATCATCCTTGTGGTCATCTATCCAAACAAAGTTTCTGTGCTTTATTCTCCTTAGCACCTTCTTCAGTACTTCATGCTTTTATGCTCGACCACCTCTCTCTCTCTCTCTCTCTCTCTCTCTCTCTCTCTCTCTCTCTCTCTCTCTCTCTCTCTCTCTCTTACATTAACTTATGTCTTCTCAAATAGAAGTCTGATTTGCCTTTGCTGCTCAATTCTCCCTCTCCAATTTTAGGGTTTCAAGATGGATTAGGTAGGATACAATGTATCTACCCCATATCTTATTTTCTTTTAGAAACTTTGCTAGTCGTATCCTTTAAAAAAAAAATGTTCTACATGGTGTTCTGTGCCACTAGCTCATTGTTCTTATCTTCTTTTTACTTCAAAAATTTCTAGATAACAACCTTGTTGGCTTAGATCTGGTGAATCTTTGATTTCCAAAATAATGCAGCAACTCAAAATTATTAATTTATTGGTGCTCAGCACCTCTGTGTTACTCAGCACTTCTACCTACTCGGCACGTGGTTCTGCTCGACACCTTATTCTGCTCGGCACTTGGTTATGCTCGACACTTGGTTCTGCTCTGTGTCACTTGACATCTAAAGTTTACTCAGCATCAAGAGTTTACTTAGCATCTGGAGTTTACTCAACATCTTTAGTTTACTCAACATTTTTAGTTGACTTAGCATCTGGAGTTTACTCGGCATCAATTAGGAATTTGCTCGACTCTTACTAGCTTGCTCGACTCCTTCTCTCTAATGAACTTAGTTTGAGCTTTACAAAAAACTTAGCTAAAACCTTAAATCTTTGATATCTTTCAGTGTGCTCATTCTTTGTATCTTATAGTGTGCTCATTTTTTGTATCTTATAGTATGTCATCAAATACACTTTTTCATCAATGGCTTAGCTGATCCTTGTACTTCATTAAAACATCATAACTTCAACCTTTCTCTAGGTGTTCTAGTTACATCTTATTGATTGCCTCCACCTTGACAATCAACTAATTGATAGTATTTGGATCACTAAAGCAATTTTCATTCCTGCAAGTAGCAAGTTTGACATCAATGACAAAACAATGATTGAGGACATTCTTTACCAGTTCCATATATTATGCTAACAATTTTTCTCATGATCATTTCAATCATTTCCAATAGCATATTAGATGAAGAGTATCAACACATTTGAAATCAAAGTGTATTAGCAAGAGACAAATCTACTCAGAATGGAGAACATATTTTGGATACAAAACAGGCACATTAACTCAAAGGGAGTTGTACATTTTTGAGGTATATAGTCTATCATAGAATTTTGAAAATTTTGAAGTTTTTTATATATGTCAATTTGTGAATATATTATTCTCACAAATATTAGATGATTATGTATAGTTAAGTGTCAAAGCGAGAGATTGTTGATCTCAAATTGGTTTTGACAATTGAGTGTCAACACACTTATGATAGTCACTCCTGTGCCAAGTAAATCAAGTGTCGAGTAGATAGACCATTTTGAGTGATTCAAGTGTCGAGCAAGATAGTTGATTTGAGCAATTTAGTTACCAAGCCAAAAACAAAATTATAGTATGTGTCGAGCATTAGTAACAACAAGTGTCAAGTAACATAGATTAGACATAGATGTTTGTGATGGTAGAAACAACTATGTAAACCATTTTTTTGCCGACTTATGGATAGATCTCAAAACTTTTAAAGGTAAGGATGAATCTCCCTGAATTAACTATGCAATCACATGCAACCAATTAGAACATAGGAAGAGTTAA
>CM053792.1:135878493-136103493 GCA_028749045.1 Cupressus sempervirens
TAAATTTTTTATTCGAGAAGAGCCACGCACCCACCATAAAAAATGTGACCTCTTTTCAAGAAAATTGACAATGATTTGAGTACAAAGTTATTACTATTTTAATTAAATATTCACCAAGATCTATCTTCAAAAAAGAGTTTATGAAATGTGTTAGGTTATTCAAGTAAGACAATCAGTGGTGCCCAAATTGGGCTTTGCGCATTCACATGTAATGTTGTCAATATTTGTAATTATTTTAAGCCATTAACTACTACAGCCAAGGAATTTGGACAAAACAAGCTTTATTGGTCACATTTCCACAATTCCTTTGGAGTGGTAATTTGCATATTACTAAATGGAACTTGGTTAATTGGGCAACTGTTTGTAGGCCTAAAAAGGAGGGTGGTCTTGGTCTTCGATCTACTCTCTTGAGTAGTCAAGCTTTGGCTGCTAAACTTTATTGGCGATGGTGCTCTGGACAACATCAACTTTGGGCTTGTATTATCACTCATAAATATTTTCATGGTGCTAATTCTTGCTTTTTTTCTGCACTTCCTCTTGAAGGTCGTGGCTCAATGGTTTGGCATACTTTGAAGACAGGTGCGATGTTGGTGAAGAGGGGACTGTTCTAGATATGTAAAGGAGGTTCTCAGGCTTTGTTTTGGTCTGATGCTTGGGATGGATTCCCTTCCATTTTATCCATATACCCTAATCTTCAGCCTCTTTGTGACTCTTTTCTTGCCACTGGATGGGATAAAGTGGCTCATTACAAGACTCCTTATCAATTGGGACCTGTTGTTGGTTATAGATGGAATCATTATTCTTATTGGCCTCCTAGAGGTACATACATGGATTGTCAGGAGCTTTCTCAAATTTTGGCCTCTAGAGAGTGTTCTTCTTTGCTTGGTCCAGATGTTTTTGCTTGGGGCAGTACCTTGTCTGGTAAATATCATGTCTCTATTGGGTATCAAGAGATAACTAGACAATTATTTGGGGATGCTGAGGTCCCTTGGTGGAAGCAAGTTTGGAATAAAGTTTCTTGGTCCAAGTGTAATTTTTTCATGTGGCTAGTGGCTCACAACTATTATCTTACCTGGGATAATCTTTGTAAACGTGGATTTTAGGTCCCCTCTTATTGTGTTTTGTGTGGTAATGGAGAGGAGTCTATCTCCCATCTTTTCTTCCATTGCTCCTATTCTACTCAGATATGGCACCTTTGGTGGAGCACTTGGGGTTGCTCTTGTCAGCATGCTTCCTCTTTGCCTGAGTTCTAGGCCCACTTGGGTAGTGCCCCCTCCAAGTCTTCTTCTCTCCATGCTGCTTGGATTGATGGCCCATCTTTCATGCTTTGGCATATCTGGTTGGAGAGGAATCATCACATATTCCAAGATGTTCAGCTTGGTTTTTTGCATCTTTGGTGGAAAATATCACATTCTCTTTAGGAAACTATTCTTGTGAAGTGTGAGCTTGATGGGGGTTTGGATCTGGTTGATCTTGCTATCTGTAATCACCTCAATTTTCATCTTCAGGATGGGGTTGTAGCTCATAGGTTTCCTTCTATGTCCAGGCAGTTTCACCATCAGAGGAAGGGTCGAGTTAACTAGGATGGGCACTAGACTCCACCTCCTTGTGGAGTTCTGAAAATTAACACTGATGGTTCTTCCCATGGGAATCTTGGCCCTGCTGGTATTAGTGGAGTGGCTCGTTGTAGTTCTAGGGATGTTAACCTTTTCTTCTCAGTTCAGAAGGGTGATTGTACTAAAAATGTCATGTAAGCTCAAGCTATTTTATATGTTGTGGAATAGTGTTGCTTGCAGGGATGGAGTAAGATTATCTGTGAGTCTGATTCCCAAGTTGTGGTGAACATGCTTTTTTTGCAAGAGCTTGAGGATGTTAGTTGGCAGCTAGCCACTATTGTTAAGCAGATTATTCTCTTCTCTACCTCTTTTGAGTTCATTAAGTTCACGTATATTCCTCGTGAATGGAATAGAACTACTAATTGTTTAGCCAAATGGGCTTCTAGTCATGATCCAGGTTGGAATATTAGGGATAGGAGGCAATTGTCCTTTGAGATGGTGCAAGAATTTGATGATCTAGTTGCTCAGGATCGAGCTCCTTGTTGAGCTCTCCTTGTTGTATTCCTTTCTATCTTAATTATTTTTTACCCCTCTTTTTCCTATGGCTAGTGATTTCATGTATGTAATATTATTTTCAGTTAATAGTAAGATATTTTTATCTAGCAAAAATTATTGCTGATTTTTTTTTTGAATAATTTTTTTCATAAATTGATCACAATTTTTAAAATAAAGTGTTACTAAAGAAGTTAATAAATTTATTAATGAATTGTTTTATAACATTATCAAATTGTGTCTTAAATAAAATGAAATTCAAATTGATCAATGATAAAAGATATTTGTTTAAGTGTACAATTTGTGTTGTGCGTATCTAGATAGCAAGTTAAGAAATTTTCAAATATAGAAATAGATAAACAAATTACAAATTTTGTTTATTCTTTATAAGAAATTTATAAAGGAAAAAATATGAACTAGTTAGTAAACTATTAGTTATTAGAATATGATGAACAAAAAAAAGAAGTTAAATTCACAATAATAAAAAATGAACTAAACTGTATTTTTTTTGTTATACAATTTGTCATGGAAAATATTGAAAATTGAAATATCATTCTTATGACATATTATTATCCCAAAATACTAGAAATCATAAATTTGTGGCCAAATCAAATTGTATTCAGTACACAAAAATTTAGAAATATAATCAATGCTCCTTGAAGAATACCAAAAATCAAAAGAGAGCATCCACTCAATTTTGAACTAAAAGAGGGGTAAAATTTTTATTGAATACCAAAGAGAAAAAAACAATGAAGAAACAAAGAGCAATAAAGAGCTTTATCTTTGTCCACAAGTTGAGCTAGCTTTTGAGATAAATTAGGGGGAAGCATCCTATTATCAATAATGTTTCAATTCAACACATGCTTTGAGGCCCATTTAGCCAAGCAATTAGCCACACCATTCCACTCACAAGGGATATGCATAAAAGACATAGAATTTAGAGAGTTGCATAACTGAACGATCTAATGAATAGCCATATCCAAATGCCAATCCACATCCACAATGTTCCATCTATTTAATAAATTCACAACCACCTGTGAGTCAGTCTCATAGGTAATTCTTCTTTAGCCATGTTGACAGCACGGTTCTGCTACAACTAAGATAGTAAGGGCTTCCATGAGGTTATTTGTATGGCAACCCTTGTAGATAGAAAATAGAAAGTGATCATCACCAGAGTTGTCATGCCCAATTCCCCAACAGTAGATTGTCCAGGATTTCCTTGAGAAGAGCCATCAATATTGATTTTAAGAACCCTATCACGAGGTGGAATCCAATGCTCCTCATGATTAACACACTGAGAGTGTCACCTAGCTCTATTCCCAGAGTGTCTATTTGGGAAAGAGGGAGTGCTGCCTTGAAGAGGAAAGGAAAGGTGTGAGTATATACCAGCATCTCCAGGGTCCAAACCTCCATAAAAGTCACATTTATCCAGGAGTGTTTCATGAAGAGAATTAGCAATTTTCCCCCATAGGTGCCTAATCCTCAACTACACATCATGAAAGATCCTCCTATTTCTCTCAAGCTGAACATGACATAAAATAAGAGAAGGGCCAATAGTCCAAGAAACTTGAAGAAAAGATGCCTTGGAAGAGGGATGGCCCAAATGGTCCCAAAACTTAGACAAGGAGGAGACATGCCAACACATGCATGCCAACACATTCCACTAGAAGTGCCAAATCTATTTGACAAAGGGGCACTGGAAAATAAGGTGAGAAATATTCTCTTCACTATTGCAGAATGAAACATGGATAGAAGGACCCTAGAAGCCTCTCTTGGAGAGATTCTCCCAAGTAGGACAATGATTGTAAACCAGAACCCAAAGTAAAATGTTACACTTAGGCCAAGAGAAGTTATTTCAAGCTTTCTTCCACCAAGAGACCTCCCCATCATCAAACAATTTCTTAGTCAGTGCAAGGTACCCTAAAGAAACAATATACTCTCTAGAAGAAGAACCTCCCCAAGCCAAAACATTAGGTTCTTGTAGAGAGCTACACTCGATAGAAGCCAAGATTTGAGAAAGCTCCAACGAATCCTCTAAAGAGACACCTAGTGGCCAATCAAAAGAAACATTCCATCTATAACCAATAGCAAGGCCTAGGTTATGAGACTCCCTACAATGAGAAACATTATTCCATCGAATAGAAAGGAAAAAATCACAAAGAGGCTAGAAGTGTGAATGAAAGGACAAGAGAGGAGGATGCCCATTCTAGGAATCACTCCAAAATAGAGCCTTAGTGCCTCTATTATAGATCCAAAACATAATTCTCTTCACTAGGTGAGCTCTAATCCTAAGGGTAATCCACACCATAGAGCCTCTTCCCTCAAGAGAAAGCTTGGAAACATCTGAAGCTTCAACACTAGGTAAATACTCATGTAACAAGATATAGGCCCAAAGTTGAGACTGATTGGAACACCAGTGCCAATAAAGCTTGGTAACAAGAGCTTGACTGCACAAGATACCAAAATGAAGGTTGACGCCTCCTTCCTTTTTGCCTACAAATTGTAACCCAAAATAATGAGGCTCCATTTAGTACTTTAAAAATTGGTGCTCCAAAGAAATTGGTTTGAAAGAGCATCAAATTCCTCAAGAAAATACATTGGGGCAGCCTGAACCATGCTTCTATATATGGAAAGGGTTTATATCATAGATTGCAGGAGAGTCACCCTGCCAGCAATAGAGAGCCACCTATGAGTCCAATGATTGACTTTCTATTGAAGCTTTTCAAACAAGCTCTAGTAGAAAATCTTGGACTATCTTCCCACCACAATAGGGACCCCCAAGTAAGTTAGAGGGAGAGACTCAATCTGAAATCTCAGGATATTAATAATCCTTTGCTTGATAGGCTCAGAAGTGTTAAAGAAAAAAATAGACAACTTGTGGTCATTAATTTTCTAACCAAAGGAAACCAAATAAGTATCCAAGTTGAGTGAAAACGCTTCAACTTCCCAAATTTGAGCTCTCCCAGCAAGGCTTGTATCATCATCAAACTAGAGGTGGGAAAGAGTAGGTAGACCATTTCCCCATTGCTTGCCTTGAATCAAATTTTGGGAAGCATGAGACTTGATGAGTCTACCAAGTCCATGAACCATAATGATAAACAAATAGTAAGAAAGGGGGTCTCCCTAGGGAAGACCCCGAGAGGCCCCAAAAATCTTTGATAGTTCACCATTAAGAAGGATGGAGAAGGAAGGAGTAGTAACATAGCTCAAAACCCATCTAACTCATTGTTGACTGAAGCTAAAAGCTAGAAGAAATTTTTGCAAGAAACCCAATTGACTCTATCATAAGCCTTAGCCATATCAAGCTTGATGAACATGGTGCATTCTCTAGAGGTACACATAGAGTGAATGGCTTAATAAATAATAACCACCCCATCCAAAACTTATTTTCTAGCCACAAAATGCCCTTGTTCCTCAGAGATAACCATGGGAAGCCAAACTTTAAGCCTCTCTGCTAGTAGCTTAATATTGATTTTATAGACTACATTACAAAGAGAAATGGGCCTAAAGAAGTCCAGCAAATTAGCCTCTTTCTTCTTTGGAATATGTACTAGTAAAGTATAATTCAAGGCTCATAGCATATCTTTGTTGGAATAGGACTCTTGAACCAAATCAAGAAGGACATGATTGATAATATCTCAAAATTCCTAGAAGAATCAATAGGTAAGCCATTAGGTCTCAGCACTTTTCCCTTAATACAAGCTAAAGACCACCTCCTCCAAGTAAGAGATACTAATTGGCTGCATAAGAGAGCCATTCATCTCCCTAGTCACAATAAAGGGAATATAGGACAAGATCATATTCTCCTCAATCTCTGCTCTATTTTGTAATTATGCAAAAAAGAAAAAAAAATTATATTCATAATTATTTTAAACCATTAGCTACAATAGGCATTGAGGAATTTGGACAAAGAAAGTTTTATTGGCCAGATTTCCACAATTTTCTTTTGTTTCTAACTATTTTATCATGGTTGGTGAATCCATGTATTTAATACTATTTTTATAGCAAATAGTATTGGTGGCATCTTTTTTCAAATAATTATATTTTAAAATGATCACACTTTTTAAAATAAAGTCTCACTTAAGAAAATTAATAAATTTATCAATGGATTTTTATATAACATTATCAACTATTGTTCTCTAGGCCATCCCTAGTTTTTGGCTGCTTTTAATTTCAAGAACACTATCAAATATTTGTATGGCTTAAATATAATGAAATTAAAATTTATCAATGGTAAAAGACATTTGTTATAAGTGTAAATTTTGTGTTGTACATATTTAGATGGTGAATACAAAATTTCTCCAATATAAAAAACGATAAACAATTTCCAATTTTTTTTTTCTCTTTATAAGAATTAACGAAAACTCTATTGCTTCTATAATGATATAATGTGCCATTCCCATCCTAAATTCTAAGGTAAGTTGTGATATACTTAAGTAAGAGGTATGACTATTATTAAAAGGAGGTTATTGAAGAGAATCTAAATTGATTAGATGAGAGAATGAAAATTGGGAGAGAATATTTTTATGATCATATAGAGGAGGAGAGCTGGAGGAAAAAATGTAAGGAAAATATCACTATGGAGGAAATCTTCTAGAAGCAATGCTCTAGAGTCATCTAGTTGACTGAGAGAGATAGGAACACTTCCTTAATCCACACATACATGTAGACCCATAGAAAGATAAATACTATCACGACCCTCAAAGAAATAAATAACACCTTGCTATCTTTAGTTGAGGATATACGAGGACATGATGCTCATTTATTTGAAGAAATGTTGGCTAACCAGAATGTGAACATTGATTTGGAGTTAAGGGATAACCTCATTAGCTCCATCTTCGCTATGTTGAATAAGAATGATAATGAGAGACTCCTTCATCATGTCACTAAGATAGAGATCAAGGAAATGATGTTCTCTATGAAGGATTACAAGGTTCCCACACCCGATGGTTTCCCCCTTGTGCTCTTCCAAGTTTTCAGGGAACTTATTAAAGTTGACCTCACAAAAGTTGTGAAATATTTTGTTAGAATGAGAAAATTTCTTAGAAGCCTAAACAAGACATCCATTGCTATAATGCCTACAATTCCTAGGACCCTATGTCTCTTGCAGAATTAGATTGATAATCTTGTGTAACATGGTTCAAAAAGTCTTCTTTAACATTCTTGCTAACCACATCAAGCACCTACTTGATAAGTTCATAAGCCCCTCCTAGAAAGCTTTTTTTTCTAAGATGGAAAATCCTTGGTTTTTCTATCCAAACTAAAGAGATAATACTATAAGAATTTTCATTAGGGTGAAATTCACTCAAGATCAAGGAACTCAAGCATAAGCACAAAATAGACCAGAGTATGATCAGAATAACAATATAGTATTGAATTCAATGTACAAGTACACTAGGAGTGCCTATATATAAAGGCCTCTAGAATAATTCTAGAATGTCTAGGAGTTAGCATACTAATAAGTCTTACAACCAAGCACATGTCTAGTAGGAGTGGGTTATCCTCCATTAAGCATAGGAGTAAGTGCACTGATCAAAGGATAAGCCTACAAAGGGGTAGCACACAAAATAATGTTTTAGAAACCATGTGCTTAATTAAGAGTGAAAATAACTATGCTGTCTACATGAAAACTCAGTTAATTATGAAAAATTCAATGTTGTAGACACCATGTGCTAAGTTAGAGTTGCTTACTTCTGTGTTGTCAACATGACAACTCATGAAAGCATGAAAATACTTAAGTGTCAACCTAAGGAACTATAAAATAATGCATTGACCTAGGTAAACTTAAGTAAAGTGTAAATAGTGAATACCTACACTAACCACCCCCCCCCCCCCCCCCCCCACCCCCCCCCCTTAAGTGCAACTTAGGGGATTTCACTTAAGCTCACAAATGCATGATGGGTCCTGACTATGAGGCCATGTTAGGTACCCATGTAAAAAAACAATGCTCTACATAAAATGTGATGCAATCAAATCTCTCATAAAGTGTTGAAAGAGGGAAAACCTCATGGGAAAAACTAGCCTCAAAAAAGAGATATAAGTATCATAAAGAAGATGAGAGAGAAGAAGACCTCATATGAGGAAAATATCCCTGCCATAAGAAAGAAGAGAGAAGTCAAGGGACTCCCCTTTCTACAACATCCCACACCCCCAAGAGATCTCGCAAATGAATATACTTGACCTCAATGAAGGGTTTGGTGAAGATATATGTGACTTGCTCTACTATAGAACAATACTATAATGCAATGATTTGTTCATGTATCAACTCTCTAATGTAGTGCATATGAACCTCAATATGTTTAGTCCACTAATGTTGAATTTGATGTTTAGATATCTCAATAGCACTCTAATTGTCACAATGTATGACTATAGGTTTAGGTAGATCAAATCCAAACTCCTTTAGGATGTGATGTAACCAAAGAGCCTTTATAGCTACATTGATAGTGCCTTTATATTCAGCCTTAGTTGAAGAAAGAGCAACGTTATTTTTCTTCTTACTCTACCAACAAATGGGGCTAGAACCAAGGTGAAACATGTAGCCTGAAGTAGACTTGGAAGAATCTAGATCTCCTACATATTTTGATTTTGTATATACAACTAGCTAAAGTCATGTACTTACTGCATAGTATATCCCATGTGTATGTGTACCGTATATGTAGTGCAAGATGCACTTGGTGACCTTCTAATGAAGCTCATATAGCTCTTGCATGATGTGAGAAACCATGTAAATTGCAAGAGCTATATTAGGGTGTGTATGTGTCAAGTAAATGAGACTCCCAACTAATTATCTATACAATACAACATCAATAAGTGGAGTGGTACACTTGAGCTCTAACTTGACACCTGAAAGAAAGGAAGTAGGAATAGGCTTGCAATCACTCACATGAAATCAAGAAAGCAAGTCAAGAGAATACTTGGGTTGAGAAAGTGTGATCCCTACTAAAGACTGTGTGATCTCTACACCAAGGAAATAATGCAATAAACCCAAGCCTGTCATAGAATTTTTTTCTTGAAAAGAAATCTTGACATTGGTAATAACAGATGAAATACTTCCTGTAGTGATCAAGTCATCTAAATAAAACATGAGTATCAACTATGATTCATCCCTCTAAATAATGTAGAAATTTGAATTAGAATGGCACTTAGTAAGTCCTCCTAAGAGTAGGAAGGAATCCATCTTGGCATACCAAGCCTACTTAAGACCATAGATAGACTTCTTCAATCTACAAACCATAGTAGAATCTTGTATGAACCCCTGTGGTTGCTCCATATGAATTTCCTCATGAAGATCACCATTCAAAAAGGAACTCTTTACATCCATCTGATGTACAAGTCAACCATGAGCTACAACAATACCTAGTATCAAGTGAATTGAGTTTATTTTGGCGACTGGTGCAAAAGTTTCAGTATAGTCAATACTTGAAACTTGTAAGAAACCTTTGGCAACTAGTCTAACCTTATGCTTATCCACACTTCCATTTGATACAAATTTGGTTTGATAGATCTAGTTACACCAAACTTTCTTCCCTTAGAAAGGGGAGCTAAGTCCCAAGGTTGTTTATCATCAAAGAGTTATGTTCTTCCTCCATGTCCTTGTCCCATTCTGCAATCCCTGAAACTTCCTTAAATAACTGTGGATCTAAGGAAATGGCAATATAAGCATGTGGAAATGATTTGTTCTATGACCTTGTCCTATGAGTATTTGAAGGATTCCCCACCAATGAACTTGCTAAATCAAGGGTCTATTGTACCCAATGAGATTTAGTAGAAGAATAACAAATGTCCTCAACTATTTGTGGACCCTATGAAGGTGGTTCCCTATGATTCAAAGTTAAAGGAATCTCATCTTTCAAGTCACTATCATCATTATGATCACTTTCCATGAAGGAGGAAGAAGGAGGAGTTGAAGAAGCCAAAATTGGACAAGTTTCTTCAAAGTGAACACTCCTCTCAAAAAATATTTCATGTGTCTCTGGATCCATGCATTTGTATGCCTTAAGATTTCAAGGATATCCAACAAATATACAAGGATTTCTTTGACATTCTAATGCCTTTCACTTTGGTGGAGTTATCCTTGCCCATGCTGGGCAACCAAAAACTTTAAAGTGCTTTACACTTGGTTTTTTACCACACCAAGCCTCAAAAAGTATAATTCCATCTAAGGCTTAATGGGGACTTCTGTTTTGGATGTACTTAGTACAACACATGGTTATCTCCTTAAGGGTTCTATTCTTTCTTTTAGCAACACCATTCTGCTATGGCATGTAGGCAATTGAATGTTGAAGATCAATACCCTCATGAGTGCAAAATTCTATAAGCCTAGAGTTGACATATTCCCTGTCATTATCTATTCCTAGAGTCTTGATGGTTTTCCCTAATTTTTTCTCAACTTGAGCTTTAGAGGTGATAAACTTATCAAATACTTCACTCTTATGAGCAAGAAAGAAGACCCAAGTGTAGCATGAAAAGTCATCAATAAAGGTAAGAACACAACAAGACTTACCAAAAGATGGTACTAGAAATGGGCTAGCTACATCACTATGAACCAGTTCAAGAATAGCAATAGCCTTTCAAGACTTCCCCGTGTCATATTTCTCTTCGAGATACTTGCCTACTTCACAACTTAGACATACACCTTCTGAATACATGAATTAAGTTAGACCAATGACTATATCCTTGCTACTAAGTTAGTTGAAGGTAGCGATAATTAAGATGTCCAAATCTCTCATGCCGTAGTTTACTTTGTGAATTTGAATGAGTTAGCAATGCAAGGGAAGTGGACTTAGGGACAAAATGAGAAAAAGAATAAAGTCTTGTCTCATGATTAGCCTTTCTAAACTACCACCATAGAATCATCCTTGAGATTTTTCACCACAACTATATTAGGAAGGAACTCCACTTTTTTGCCACATCCATAGTGAGTTATTTGGTAGATGGAAAGAAGGTTGGTGCTAAGGTTAGGAACATGAAGAACATCCTTGAAGATGCCATTGTCCAATTCAAAATTCCCTTTCCCTTCAACTTCCACTTGAGTGTCATTGTGCACATAAATGTAAGGTACATTTGATGGTTTCAAAGAGGAAAAATGATCCCTTGAAGCACCCATTGTTAGTGTAGTTTTTCATTTTTCCTATTTTGCTAGGTTTTTCCTACACTTTTAATAATCCAACTTAGGTTAATATAGCATGTCTTATTAGGTGAATGGTTGTGAGGTGTCACCTTCCTACATGTGAGCATCCATTAGCTATCTTGGGAAGATACTTTGCTATCCTTAGTCCGATAGATGGTTGCTCCTCATTGGTTGGTGTTGCCACCTCCTCCCTCTTCCTAGCCTATATAAGCATGCTACCTAGCTTGTATTGCATCTCTTATTTTTTGCATCCTCTTAATGCTATTTTTCTTCCAGCATTTGCATTACTCTCTTGGAGACTAACTCTATGATGCTATTTTGATTTTGTATAATTTGCATTCATAGTTTAGATATTTACTCTTTTTGCACTAGTTTTTTGGGTTATTAATCTTATCAGATTTTAACACCCATATGATGTGTAGCTCCTAAATTAAGAACCCATTCATCAACATTGCTTGTACTTTGTACCAAATCTTGTCCCTTACCATTTGAAGTGGTTAAAGATCCCTTATCCTTATAGGCATTTGGTACATCAATTTTTTGTTTCCTCATTAAGTTTACCAATTCATCAATCTACTTATCCTTACACTCATGTTCATCATGACCATTCTTCTTACAATAGGCACAAGTTTTTTTCTCCCTTTTGTTGGAGTTGTTCCCCTTTTGATTGTTTTTGGAAAAAGACTTTTCTTGTTTTGAGGAATATTTTTGAGTGGAAGAAGATTGATGAGAGGAAGATTTTTTTTTAGGGGAGGATTTCATGTCATCTTGTGGCTTAGCCTTCCACTGCTTCTACTTCTTGTTCGAATTTTTACTACTTGAATTCCCTTCATTAGCTACCAAGGCCTTGGTCTTGGAAGACTGGAGAATTCTCATACTCACTAAATTGTCATGTTCTAAGATCAACATTTCTAAAAATTTCTTGAATGAAGGTTTACTGTAAGCACTACCCATTGTTAATTTGTGAGGATTATAACCAGAAACAAAAGGAGCATATTCAGGTGGAAGATGAGTCATTATATGTTTTATCATCTTTCCATCCTTGATAGGTTCACCACAATCCTTAAGTTGTGCCCTATACATGTCTACCTGGGTAAGATAATCAATGATGGTGTTGAAATTCCTAGGATCCAACTTGAGAAGTTTGTCCTCAATGGTGTAGGCCATATCTTCATCTATGGTCCCATACAATGATTCAAGATAAGCCTAGAGCTCTATTGGATTGGTAAGTTTCCTAACATGATATTTGATGGGATTTGAGATATTCTTGAGCAATGTTCCTAGGGCCATTTCTTTTTTGGGTTCCCAGTCTTCTTTTTGAGCCTCATCAGCATCAACAGGAGGTTTCTTAGGTACACCAATTACATAACACAATAAACCTTGTTGAACCAATGGTTCCTTTGTGTTTTCTTTCAAAGAAGTAGAATTATGAGGAGTTAACATTGAAAAAGAACCCATAATGAAAGAGCACACTATCAAGGAGACAACAAACACAATACACCCTCCCCCCCCCACCTTTTCACTCAATCAAAAAAATCCCTTCCCCCCCCGAAATGAAATATTTTGGCACTTTATATGTACTACATTTAAAATAAGCCACTTGTCAAAATAGACAAAGTGGGCTTCTACTTTTTCTATTTACATGCTCCTCATAGACCTTTACAATGTAGCTCAGAAATACAAATTTTTTGAAGCAATATAGTGCAAAATAGGACCTATTTCTAAAAGTGGTGTTTTTATCCACAAAAGCCTACAATCTGATTGCAGATCTAGAAAGTAAACAAAAAGTTAAGCACTTAAAAAAAATAGAACCTAAGGTTGTGTGCAGATGAGCCCGTACTAGGCATTTGAGGTTGTAAAAATTGGAATTTGTGACTTGTAGAAAAATTTAGGAATAGAGATCTAAAACATCCTATACCATTCTATAGATCATGAAATTCTACCCCAAAGCAAAAAAATACTTGAGAAAAGGATTCCATATGAGGGAATTATTGCTATTTGAAAAATCATCTCTGTAATTATTTTTCCTAATTCACCATTGTCATGCCTCTAAAAATCAAATGACTCAATTTTTCACCACAAATGTCCAAGTTTGGTGAAACAAAGTCAATTTGGGGGTTTTTGACCTTCTAAATATGATGCCAATATCTAATTTGCAATAGCAAGCACCAATCTTGTCCTACAAATATCTCTCCTAGTGGCTTGATGGCCAAAAGTTTTCCAAAAAAATATGCATATCCATAAAATAATGTAGAGAAATTGTATAGACTAAAATAATAAAATATGCCAATCTAAAAATTAAATTTAGAGATCTAAAATGAACATACCAAATTGGCAAATCGAGCCTTTAGGTGTCGGTTTGCAAAAAAAAATTGCCTTAAATTTAACTATGGCCTAGGGTAGGAAAATTTATAGTCAAATTTCACTGAATCAATGCTCCAGATGTAATGGTGAGGTCTACTTTGGCTCTAGATCCTCCCAATGACTACAGATGCTCCAAATCTAAATTGGGTCCTTTGAGAGATGAAGCGACAAGGTCTACAATGGCTATAAAGAGAATCTCCCTTAGCTCTTATACCATTTAAAAATTTTCCTTACAAAAAAACTCACCCAAGATTAAGGAACTCAAGCACAAGCACATAATAGACTAGAGTATGATTAGGATAACAATATAGTATTCAATTCAATGTACAAGTACACTAGGAGTGTCTGTATGTAAAGGCCTCTAGAATGCTTCTAGAATGTCTAGGAGTCAGAAAAGTGATAAGTATTTGAACCAAGCACATGTCCAGCAGGAGTGGGTTATCCTCCATTAAGCATAGGAGTAAGTGTGATGATGAGAGGATAAGCCTACAAAGGTGTAGCACAAAAAATAATGTTGTAGACACCATATGCTTCATTAAGAGTGCAAATAACTATGTTGTCTACATGAAAACTCAGTTAATTATGCAAACTCTAGTGTTGTAGATACCATCTGTTGATTTAAAGTTTCTTACATCTATGTTGTCAACATGGCAACTCATGAAAGTACGCAAACACCTAAGTGTCAACCTAATAAAAAATAAAATAATGCATTGATCTAAGTAAACTTAAGTAAAGTGTAAATAGTGAATACTTATTTACACCAAAAAATACATTCTAAAGAGAAAAATAAGAGGCTAAGGATGACCTTCAAGCTAGATATTTCTAAAAACTATGATTAGGTCAATTGGTTTTTCCTTCTTTCTACCATCTCTAATATTGTCTTTAGTAGGAGAGTTATTGAGTTAATTTGGCTGATGATTTGTTTGATTTAATTTTTTGTTTTGTTAATAGGATGGCTTGGGGCTCTTTCTCCTTTTGAAGAGGCCTATATAAAGGGAACCTCTCTCACGATACCATTTTATTATGGTGGTTAAAGTCTTAAGGAGAAACTTTATTTCCAAAATGGAGGTAGGGACTATTCTGGGAATCAAATCAGCATAAAATCTCCCCTAGAGGCTGTAGAATAATTTAGAGATGATACCTTGTGTTTGGGATTTCTTCGATTATTAAAGCTAAATAATGAAGGATATATCAAGACCAATATGTTTATGTTTATGGCTAGCACATCAATTTTGATAAAAGTAAAGTGTACTTCTCTAATAGTGGGGCTTCCTTCCAATATTGGATCACCCACATTCCAAGATGTTAGATGACTTCCCTCCTATATACTACCTGGACCTTCACCTTATAATTTAGGATATTAGTTATTATTTATTGAATTTAATTTTTGAAAGGGTTCAACGGAGGTTTGTAAGATGGAAATGGAAGGTCAACAACATTATAGGTAAACCCCAAATTCTTTTAGCTTCTATGTAGAGCATCCCTGTTTAGTAACTCTCTATCTTTAAAATCTCTTCTTCTATGGCCCTTATTTTGGAGAGTATCTATGGAAATTTTATTTGGACTAGTTTAGAAGAGAAAAAAAAATCAACCTAGTCAACTAGGATACTTATTATAATCCTAAAGCCCTATCCATATTGGGTGTTAAAAATGTGAGAAACCTGAACTAAATGCTTCTATCTTAAATTGGGCTATGTTTGGCCATTGACTTGGGAGGGTGACAATAGATTATGAAATCCAAATACATTGACAACTACCCCTTTAGCTCCTATCTACTTTACATGGACATCCTGTATGGTTCTAGGATATGGAATAATGTTAAAAAAAATTGCACTTCTCTCCAATTGGGTCTTCGATGACTAGTTAGTATGTGTGAAAAAACTAGGTTTTGGGAGGATAATTGGATGGGTGGTAGGCCTCTCATCTTCAAAAAAAATTTCTCCTCATATAAATTCCTTAAAAAGATCTTTAGTCATTTAGCAACTATATAACCCCCTACTGTAAATGGAAACTTCTTAACCTCTTTCTGAGGGGACATCCCTAGGACCCAAAGCTAGTTTAGGAATTACATGAACTTGTTAGTCTCTTTAGGATCAAATTTGTGCCATCCTAATATAGAATCTTATGGTATAGAAATCAATTGAAAGACTTATAAACCTGATTCGCTTATCTTTAACTACTTCACTTAGAGGTCTCTAGGTATTGCTAGAATAAGGTTTTGATTCAATAAATCACTCCCAAAATTAACTTATTCATGAGAGAATCCTTACTACAAGTAAGTAAGATAGTGAGGTTTTCAATTCCCTAATAGATATATAGTCTCTACAGATAGGTGGACGAAGACATATATTTGTTAGACAACTAAGAGTGGGGTGAACTAGTTATTTCCAACTATCCTATAGGCCTTAAAAACACATAAATTACCAACTCAAACTCTTTAATATTTTAGATCCTTAACACACTAACCAGATCATATATAATAATGCAAACTAATATAAAAGTTGCATGAAACAATCAACTTACTATACCAAATATTCAACATAAACTTCAAGCTTATACCATGTTGCAACAATAAATAATAAACATCAAATAAACCTGAGACACAATAAGTATTCATAAAAAATGATACATGAACATAGAAACAATGCAAAGTGAAAAACCATCTATGAACTAGCAACCCAATAACTTTCACTCTTTTGGAGTGATCATTGTTAGGAGCCAATCTTGTTAAAGGTGACATAAACATTGTTAACATGACCTTGTTAGATGATTTTCACAAAAGGTCATCTACACCTTATTCACTCATTCAAAATTTTAAAGATTCGCTTGCTCTGAAAGAATTAAAATATATTTAAAAGAAAACTACCAAATAGGATTTTGTTGTGATGTGGAGCCTAATCAGACTTAGAGGTTTATTCAACATGGTTTCCCTCTAGATTATTTCTATTGGGGTTTGGAGGCAGCACCCCCAAGATGGGGTTAATGAAAAAATGACCTTATATTGTAAAAGTTGTTGGCTATTATTTTTATATTATTCTAGCCCTAATTTGTAAGTAGAAAAAAAGCTTGTATAAAAAGTCTTAGGGTTTAAAGCGATTTTCATAATGTGTGATGCAAAAATTAGTTCTTGTGATGATATTGAGCTGTAAGGGACTACAGATTGTAATCAAGTTGTAATCACTAGATCATAATAATATTGGACTTTTTATTTGTGGATGTAGCCTAGGGATTATGTGAACCAAGTTAAATCTTTGTGTTTTGTGTTTGCTAATGTACAATATACTATTTTTTGATATTGGTTATATCTACATGTAACTATTATTTCTCTTTGAGGTTAATGCTAACAAGTGGTATTAGAGCTAGATGGTCATCATTTTTTTAGCCATGTCGGTGTTCTAAAATATACAGTGATAAAACCTTCTAGAGGGCAACACAAATGGGAATGTCTAAGGGTTAGCTAATTCCTTGTCTTCAACAATACCCAAATGGATCTAGACCAACATAGTGAAGCACAATGTTTCCTTCACTTTTGGCTCTACAAGACCAAGGCATGAGTACTTAGAGATCCTACTATGTAACTAGTGCAAGCAACCACAGTCTAGAATATGAACAAAGAAGATTAAACCCTTATTTATCCTATTATCTCATGCAATAACATAGATTTGCAATAGCTAAATGCAAGACAATGCAATTCATAAGCTGAGTGAGGGCATCATGTTCTAGCTCCTCAAACATAAAATATAAAGATGATTTGAATTTTATTTGATTTTATGTGGGTGGGGAAAGTGGGTGAAAACCAAGTATGGACAACAAACTCATGTTCTTGTAGCTGATCATTGCATCATCCATTGGGCAGTTCACAAATCTCTCTCATGTATTTTGGATATCTAAGACACATATCCTATACCAAGACTCTAGGTGTATCCATTTATCTTGTAAATTGGATATCAAAGTAAAATCTAAATCTCATTCTTAACTGATATCCCCCTGTCATGTCCCTTTTCAAATAATTAAAAATAATAATCTTTTCTAAGGCAGGCAGGCCCAAAAAGGTGAAGTTTCAGAAAAAGGGGATAATCTTTAGAAGAGAATGGACTAATAAATGAAAATTATTATTAAAATATCTTTTATTAACCCCTCTTTGACATTAGTTAGGGTTATGCCCTCTTTTAAGGAGTTTGGAGGCATTTTGGGCTCATTCCAAAACTTGATTTTTGCTCATTTTTTTGTTATTCTTCAGAGGCTGCCAAACCTGTGGAGAACGAGACCCAAGAATGGGAGTTTGCAGGTTTCCAAGAAGCATAAGAACATGATTTTGAAGCCATTCCATGTGCATGCTCACATAGAGTTTACCTTTGTGCTGAACAGTGCAGATTTGTGAGTTTTCTGGTGTATTTTTTGTATGAGTTTGGTGTTTTCAGTTGAGTATTTCATATCAGTTTGGGTTGCTGCTGTATTTCAGACTTTAATATGTTAAAATAGAGCTGAATATATGTATTGGGACGTGATTAAACTTCTGAGATAGATTATTAGTGTTTTTGTGGTGTTTTCGGGCATTTTGTGTTAATTTTGGGAGCCCGATGAGCATAGTTTTTGTCCTATATTTTTGAACTGTTGTGTCAAGGCTATACAGATCTGGAAATATCATTTTGTAGGCTGTTATTCTGCTGAAATTTTTGTAAAAATTTCCATTTTCAGATTTATTTATAATAGGTGAAGCTGTGAAGCTGTTGGCACCATTTTTGGCGGGTTTCTTGAGAAATTTGGTGGATCTTTGTGATATTAGTTGTTTGATCTTGAAAATCTGATTAGAGCTTAGAAATATCATACAAAATCAGTAAAGGGACATTCCACCCCCTTAATAAACCTATATCTCTATTGATTTCCTTGAAGCATTTATATAACTCCTTGAATTATAAGCAACAATGAAACAACATACAATATTAAAGGACTACAACTATGATCTAGGCTCTCTATTCAAAGATCATAAAACATTACAAATAACTAAGAAAGGAAACCAAATTTTAAAATGAAACTCGACACCTGCTATTATTTATATTGATTTCCTTGAAAAAATACATGAAAATGCATGAAATTGACTCACAAAATAAAAAATAAACCAGACTATACAATATACATATGCTGTCATACAAGAGAGAAAATGGTAGGAATGAGAAAAGTGACGGGATGGGAAGGGGGTATCATAGCCAAAGCATAGCTTCATGGTCTTGAATTCTTGAATTTTGAGGGGCACATTTTGTAGTCATTGTCCTTTTATAACATTTTCTATTGTGATACCTTCAACCAACCCTCACTTCTAAATCATATACATGCACCACCGATGCCTTTCACATTGCTAAGGGTATAAGACCATCCATAAGGTCATGGAACCATTTCTAAAGTATATTACAATTGCTATGATACTATCCATCCTTCACTACTAGCTTGAGACTTTAGTTATTTATTTTATGCATAACATCTAACCTAATAACTAATGGAAAATCACATATTTCTATTGTGAAGATGTAGCTGGCAACCATGTTCTTCAAAGCTATTGGTGACCTTTTGATGTAGCCATGAACTACTCTATCTCTTTCATCATGAGGAGGGAAAGTATTTACTATTGTCTCACATTAACCCAACTTTAATGTGATTCCACATTGCTTAGAACAAGAAAAAATGAAAAGATCATGAACAGGGAAAGCATCTTTATGTATTAAGACATATTTCCTTTTGGAGTGCAACTTCCTCTAAATTCTCTGCCATTTTTTTACATAAAGCCATCGATTTATGAAAATATTGATCCAGTTAGTATGCTTTGCACTTATAGAGGTTTAATCCCATTCACTTTCATGAATACAAATGTCTTCAACTATACAAATGTGTTTTAATTCATCAACGATGACTTTTTCCTCTTCAACTATGCATTTAAACTTGGCCACAGTAATCTCACTCATCATGTCATTGACTTCATAGTAATCTCTCACTTTTTCTAAGTTATTTGAGACCTTGAGCTATTTGTAAGACCAATAATAATCATGATAATAACAACACAAAATGAAAGCATGAATTGTTCCCAATTAGGTTCTTATATTCAAGATTAATCATTATCTCAATTGTGAATTTTTTATTTGTATTTCTAATAGTTTCCATTAAATTGATTGAGATTGAATAATTCATCTCAAATTTGCCATGATTTCTAATTTTTAGTAAATCACTCCTTCCAGAAAGTACAAATTTCCAATCTGTTGAAATTAGTCGGACCCCAAAGTGGGTCCAACTAATTTTTTTTTGTTTCCAAACAACTAAACTTTGAAGTTGATCCATTAATCATCTGCTACTAATTTGACCAAAATGAAATCACTGTCACATCATTTAAGATTTACCTTCAAACTTTTTTGCAACTTTCTAGTTTTGTGCCAAGAGGTCATGCAATTGGCTTTGAAAACTAACCTAAACAATCGATCGGTCTATGAAATCAACAATACTATTTTTTTGTTCCGCATTCTCACACCATGTGAAATCTTGTCTCATGATGAATTTTCAGTCAAAAGATATTGACTGTCAAAGTTTCCCTTTCATAACTACCTGCAATAAAACATGTCAGAAAACAATAAATCATGTTCTATTTTGGCTTTGAAAGTTGGTAAAACTAACACTTGGGGCCACCAAAATTGACGAATTGGTTTAGTTTCATGAGGAAAACATAAATCTATGATTAGGGCTCATGATGAATAATAGGATGAAAATGGCGAGCATTCAAAGTGGGCTACTCAAATTTGTAGAACTGGAAACAACGACAGAAGTATTTTTCTCAAATGGAATGGACCTACAAAATTGTGTAGACACATTTGTCAAGATTTGAGAATTGTCACACTTAAAGAATTTTTAGAGTAGAACATAGTGGTACAATCCACTTGATTTGACTTATTAAGGATTCAAAGTTATGACATCCCGAATAGGGGTACTGACAAATTTGCATATACTAACACTAGTAAAAAGTTACAAATTGCATTTGAAATCACATTTGAAAACTGATCAAACAAATTTGTTATAAGCTCCAAATTGAAACACAACAATTATCTAACCTCTATAATGCAATGCAAAAGGAATTTTCTCATTTTAGTCAACTGGGTCAAATTTATAGCAAGTCAAATAGGGTCTCCTAGAATTCAAAATAATTTGCATCAGCATGACAACATTAAATGACCAACTTTCAGCGATTCAGAACCTAGAAAAATAGATTCAAAACAACTCAAAATATAAAATATAGGCTCTTTGGTATGGACACTAAATACTTCCACAGTACTGAGTCATGAAACATTATTGGGTGTGAGATATTCAGACGTAGACACGGCCTCCTATCGCTATTTGACACAAGTGAATGTAGATTTGGACAATGCTCAAAATAAGACTTTATGGAATGACTCAAAATGACAACTTATCTTGTTGGGATGAGTGGATATAGTGAATTCAAGGTGTTAGAAACATTAAACACCATTGAGGCCTCACAAGTACAACTGTTACACTTGCATTAAAAAGTGCTTATAGGACTTGATTTTTGAATGGTATTCAAAATTAGGGCTTCAATATTGAGTGCCAACAAGCTACAGTGTTGTTTTTTTTTTTTGGCGATTGTCTACAAGAAGGTCTCACAATTGAGTGGGAGCTATAGTAGATTTGGGTAAGGTAAAGGTGGAGAAGTTTAATGGACAAAACTTTTAGTTATAGAAGATGCAAATGGAGGACTATCTTTATCAAAAGGATTTATGGAAGTCATGAGAAGGAAAATCCAAGAAACAAGGAACAATGTCAGATGAGGACTAGGAGATTTTAGACAAAAAGGAACTTGGAAGCATTTGATTATGCTTGGAACCATCAATGACTTTTAACATTAAAAAAGCGAAGATGAAGGAAGAGTTAATGGAAACCCTAGCAAAACAGTATGAAAAACCCTCTGCTTCAAATAAGGTATTTCTCATGAAGTGTTTATTTAATATGAAAATAGGCAAAGGTAGATCTATTACAGATCATTTAAATAAGTTTAATACAATTACTAGTCAGTTATCTTCTATGGGTATTAATTTTGATTAAGAAACTAGGGCACTCTTGATTTTGTGTTCTTTGCCTGAAAGTTGGAATGGCTTGTTAATGGCTATGAGTAGTTCTTTTTCTAGATCTAATACCCTAAAATTTGATGATGTGGTCAGTGTTATTTTGAGTGAGGAAACTCATACGAAATCCTTAGGTGGATCTACATTAGGAAGTGTTTTGAATGTGCAAAGCAGAGGCATAATGACTGATAGAGGAAATAATTCTAGAAATAATGGGAAATCAAGAGGAAATTCAAAGGGGAAGAGGTCTCAATCTAGAGGACCAAGAGATTTTTGGTGATGTAGAAGCATTTAATGGTGTAAGGCAAATCCTATATCACCCAAAAATATTCTTTGTCCTAGTTTTTGTTTAAAGTGTTTTCACTTCTAGATACCCATTTGGGTCAAATAAAGAGTCCAACTCTCATAGCTCCACTATTGATTTTTTGGGTTAGAGTTTTTGAGAACCTTGGGATACATGCCAATGTAGAAAATAGGTTATCATATAATTGAGCATAATTATATTGAGTTAGAGGGTGTAAGTTGGAGGGATGATTATAATTGTAATTTAAAGCTCTCTATAATTAGAGTGAGGTTAAAAGGCTTTACAATTTGAAAGTTGTTGTAGTTTTAAGTTTCCTAGAGACCTCTTAAGAGCACTTCAATGTCAGATTTGAGGCACTAAATGGCCTTGTACAAGCCCAAAAAAGGGGGATGAGACAATATTTTCCATATTTCTATAAAGCGCATGGAGAGATTTTTGAAAATGTAAATGGTTCATCAATCAGAGTCCTAAATCAAAAGTTATGCCTCTCAAAAGTTGGACTACCATTTTTGGATTTTTCTAATTTTACACTGACTTTTAACATGTTTTTTGGAACCTTCTATTTTGTAGTGGATGTAAAATGGCATATTATAAAATCTATTCCTAACCCTAAACCTAATTTGGTTTACTTAATGACATTTCTAGCATTGTAAAGGCAATCTTTGGTGGGGTTCAAGGGAAGGTACTGGAGGAGGGTTTTTTTCTCTAGGATTAGAAACATTTTAAGATCATAGGGCATGTCTTTGGTCCATTTTCATTATAATAAATGTAATATTAGATCACTTTTGATAATAATAATTCCCTTTCCTATTGTGTTCATTTTTTCTTCGATTGTATCCTTCATCAAGTGGTATTAGAGTGGGAGTTCTTGAGTGTGTAGATAGAGCACCGACTATGAGGAAGTTTGCACTAGGACCATGTGGTTGTGGGTTTAGATAAAAGAAGATTTTTCCATGAAGAGATCATGGTGGAAGGGTTAGAGTTGGTAATCCTGAGGTTAGAGCCCTCTAGAGACAAGTCTAGGCATTGCAAGAGGAGATCTATAGAGGGATGAATGTCTCCATAGGTGATGAAAGTGAGGAATAAAATGAAGAAGAAAGAAATATTGGGCAAGAAGGGGAAGGAGATAGAGAATTACTAAACCAAGTAGAGGAGAAGCTTTTTAGGGCCATTTCCAAGCTTGGAAAAATACTTGAAGTTGACATCAACATGTTTTTGGGAAATCTAAACCTAGATGAGTTGATTGACTAGATCAATGAGCTAGAGGAATATTTTGAGTATTAGGATATCAGGGACCCTAATAATTTTAAGTTTTTGAAGGCCAAAATGAAAGTTCATGCCAAAATTTGGTAGCAAGATATTTATTTGGGAAGAAAAAGAAGAGGAAAGGAGAAAATCACAAGATGGTATCACATGGTGAACAAACTAAAGAAGCAAGTCATTCCCATTGATTACAAGCTTGATTTGTTCAAAAAGATGCAAGGGTTAAAGCAAGAAAGAAAATCTATCTAGGAATACATAGAGGAATTTTATTGAGCACTTATTAGGGAAAGGCATGCAAAAGAAAACAAAGAGAAGGTTTCCCATCACCTTAGTGGGTTAATACCTAGCATTCAAGAGGGGTTAAGTCTGGTTAGAATGACTAGCATTAAAGAGGTATACTAGTTTTCCTTGGAAGTTAAGGAGAAACTAAAAAAAACATTTGATGGAAGGAAATGAATGTGTAGACAAAGAAGAAGGTGCAGTTGTTGGTCATTTGGAGGCTAAAATGAGAACCAAAAGAAAAATGAAGATGTGTGTACTAGCCGAAACCAGAGGAATGAGGCTTTCACCTACTTCTATGATCAAAAATTTGGAGATTAGAGAGGAAGAGGAGGCTTTTGTGGTACCAATTTTCATTGCAATGAAGAAGGTCATCGTATCTTCAAATGCGCTCAATGCCAAGGAAGGAAAAATAGGAGAGTTGATGGTCAAGAAAGGGTTGTTCATGTGGATGATGATGCATTGTCATCACATTTAAAAAATGTAGAAAGAGGAGAGGTTATAGTTAATGAAAGGGTCTTACTGAGTGGTGAGATTGAACCTAGAAAAAGGAGGACTTTGTTTCGTAGCAAGTGCAAGTGTAAGGGTAAATGTTGTGATGTGTTTGTTGATGGTGGAAGCACTCACAACTTGGTGTTAGAGGAGATGGACTCAAAGGTAAAGATCAAGAGGGAGAAACACCCCAAACCCTATTAGATTGATTAGGTGTAGGATGATCATAAGGTCTTAGTTAGTGAGAAATGTTAGGTAAAGTTCAAGATTGGGAGTTATCATGGCAAGGCTCTTTGTAAAATCATTCCAATGGATGTCTACCATTTATTATTAGTAAGGCCATGCTAGTTTGATAGACATGTTATACATGATGGTCATGCAAATACATAATCTTTGAAAAAAGATGGAGTTTGCGACAAATTAAAATCCTTGAGAAAGGAGGGTGAAAAGGTATGTAGTAGTGTTGGGGTGTGTCTTGTTGATGGAAGAAATTTTTTGGATGGCATGAAATATTAGTAAATGTGTTATGCTTTAATTCCTATAAAAGATAAGGAAGGTAGTAGTGAAATTCCACTTGACATTTCAGGTCTATTAAGTGAGTATGGAGATGTCATCTTTGATAATGTTCCAAAAAAGTTGCCGCTAATAAGGCTGATTAGTCATAAAATAGATTTAGTCCCTGTATCTAGTTTCCATAACAAGGATACTCATAGGATGACTACTACTAATACTAAGGAGATAAAGAAAAAAGTTTAGGAGTTGTTGAGGAAAGCTTAATTCAAGAGATCATGAGTCCATGTGCAGCACCTGCAGTACTGACACCAAAGAAAGATAGAGAGTGGAGGGATGATAGGACACTTTGGTCAAGATAAGACCATTTATGTTATTAGAGAACATTATTTTTGTCCTCAATTGTCATAGTATGTGAGGAAATTTGTGTAGAGTTGTCAAGTATGTCAAACAACCAAAGAATTTAGTCATAATACTAGACTATATCAGCCATTTCCTATTCCATCAAAGCCTTGGGAGGACATAAGTATGGATTTTGTTCTTAGATTTCCAAAGACATAAAGGGGTAATGAATCACTATTTTTGGTGGTTGATAGGTTCTCTAAGTTGGCACACTTCATTCCATGCCACAAGACTTGTGATGTAGTACATATTGTAGATTTGTTTTTCAAAGAGGTGGTGAGGCTACATGGTCTCCCAAAAAATATTGTTTCTAACAGAGATACTAAATTTGTGGGTTATTTTTGGATGACTTTGTAGAAGATGTTGGAGATAGAATTAAATTAGTTTCGCACATCATCTACAAAATCATGAAAAAATAGAAGTAGTGAATAGAAGTTTGGGTAATTTATTGAGGTGTTTAGTAAGAGATAAGCCCAAGGTATCGAATTTGATTCTACCACAAGCATAATTTGCTTTTAATAATTATATAAATAGGAGTACTAGTAGATAACCATTTCATATTGTGTATGAGAGTAGTCCAAGGAAGATGGAGCTAAGGAAGATGGAGTAGGGTGAACCCACAATACCGGGTACCACTTTTGGGAGACGAAGACAATCGTAAAATGATGAAAATTTTGCATATAGAATTTTATGTATGTTTGCCTGAACATGCTAACAATTTTTGTACAAACATAAAATAATTATATGTTTGCATGAGAATATTGAGTATAAATAAGGCATGTTTGTGTGAACATACCTTGTTAATATGTTCATGCAAACATATTTGTAACTGCGATTTTGCGATTGAAATTCCACTTTTCTATTTGAGATCTTGATAAATTTTCCCTTTTTGTATGTTCGTGTGAACATGTTAAATTAAATTTTTGACTGTTGGATTATTTTTCTCAAATGTTTGTGCAAACATGTGTTCGCACAAAAATTTTAGACAAGTTCACGTGAACATAGTGTTTGTGCGAACATCTCAAATTACAAATTTTTGGTGTTGTTTTCTGGAGAAAAAATGAAATTGGCTCTTTTGACCTCTAAAATTGAGATTGAATGATCTCCTAATATAAAATGAAAAATGTCAATTTGTGCTACTCAAAGCAAGCTTTCCAGTGACTATAACTGTAATACATATTATATTCATTAAGACTTTCAAATATGAGTTTAACTCATTATATGTTCATTATAGATTCAGCATTAACCGACTTTGACACCTTGGGAAAATTAGTAAATTAGGTCAATTTTTTTTTGAAAAATATGTAGGAACTAGCTTATTGAGATACCTTTCTATCAAAAAAAAAAAGGTTTCTGATAGATTGACTTCAAATTATCTATGTCAAATGGAACGTATGTCTGAATTATGACTTGTGTCACTTCAAAACTTCATAAACTATACAATATTCAACCAAAATGAATCAAACCAAATGCATCCTCTGGATATTGATGTTATGAATCTAACACCAAAAGAATTATATCATTATCATTTTTAGAAAAAAAGTTATGTGTGTCAAACAGACTGTATCTCTTTAAAAATATTGAATTTTATTATGTACCACTTTTGAAGTAGATGAAAAAATTGACCTAAATAATTTTTTTTTAGATTAAAAAATATGGTTACAAAGTAGGAATAGAGTACTCAAAATCCTTAGTTTATGTCATCTTAAAATTATTTATATTTTTTGAGATATAGTTAGTTAAATGTGGCATTTGTTGCAAAAATATTGATTTCAATGTCAAAATTGGTTAAAAAGTGGAACCCATTATTATGGGATCACCCAGCAAGGGGAGAGGACAAGTGCTAAGGTAGAATACTTTGCTAAACATGTAAAGAACCTATATGAGGTGGTGCAAGCACATATTACCAATATGAACCTATCGTATAGGACTATGGCAGATCAAAGAGGAGACAAGGAGTTCCAAGTTGGAGAATAGGTTATGGTATATTTGAGGAACGAACAATTTCTAGTGTGTACCTACAACAAGCTGAAGATGAAGAAATTTGGACCCTACAAAATTTTGAAGAAACATGATTCGGGGAATGCATACGAGGTGGAGTTGCTAGATGGGATTAACATTTTATCCTATTTTCAATATTGCAGACTTAACAGAATAACATGATGATGGTACAAATGAGGAGTTGATATTCTAGCCATGTCCAATTCCTACTTCTGTGAAGGAAGAGATTGAAGAAATTTGAGATAGTCACATGGGCTAGAGTACCAAAAAAAGGTAGTATAAAGAATACTTGGTGAAGTGGAAAGGATGACTAGTATAAGATTCAACTTGGATATCTAGAATACTGGCTTCTTATTTGGGTTTTCCTTTACCAACTATAAAGTGATAGGGTCACTTTTCAATCTACCCTGGTTTTTTGATGTAGGAGCATCCAATGGTGCAAGGGAAATTCTATATCACCCAAAAATATGTTCTCTTATGCAAGAGCATCTAGTGGCGTAAGAGAAATCCTATATCACCCCAAAATATGTTTAGTGTTTGTTTCTATTTAAAGTGTTTTGATTTTTGGATACCCATTTGGATAAAATAAAGATTCCAAATCTCATAACTCCACTATTGGTTTTCTAGGTTAGAGTTTTTGAGCACCTTGGGATATGTGCCAATGTAGAAAATAGGTTATTTTGTATTTGAGCAATAAGTATAATGATTTAGAGGGTGTGAGTTGGAGAGATGATGATAGTTGTAATGTAAAGCACTCCAAAAAAAGAATTAGGTCAAAAGGCTTTATAGTTTGAAAGTTATTGTAGTTTTAAATTTCCTATGGACCTCCTAAGAGCACTTCAAAGTTAGATTCAAGGGACTAAATGGCCTCATATGGACCCAAAAATTGGGGAAAAATTCAAACTTGTACAAATATTTATAGAGAACTTGGAGAACTTTCTAGAAATGTATATGGTTTGTCAATTAGAGTCCTACATCAAAAGTTATGCCTCGCAAAATTTGGACTAACATTTTTTAATTCTTCTAATTTTACACCAACTTCTAACATGTTTTCTAGAACCTTATATTTTGGTGGTGGATGAAAAATGGCATATTTTAAAATTTATTCATAACCCTAAACCTAATTTGGTGTACTTAAGGACATTTATAGCATTGTAAAGACATTTTTTTGTGGGGATTGAGAGAAGATACAAGGGGAGGGCTTTTTCTATAGGATTAGACAACATTCTAAGCCTATAGGGTATGTCTTTGGTCTATTTTCATAATACTAAATGTAAAAGAAAATCGCTTCTAATGATAATATTTTCCTTTTCCTATTGTGTTCATTTTGTCTTGGGTTGTGTCCTTCATCAATGGGTACTATGGTAAAAAAGGACATAAGAAGAAAGATTGTTAGACTCAAATGAATAGTGAAGGAGATAAACTAGAAGGGAACAATGAGGAAAATGTGGTAAGTAACAAATTCGAAGAGGATACTTTTCTTTTATCTTTAGAAAGTGTTGATGATTCATGGGTTTTATATTCTAGTGCTTCATTTCAAGCTACACCTCATAGAGGTTATTTTATTGATTATGTCCAATAGGATTTTGAGTTTGTTTATTCAGGAGATAATGAACCTTGTCAGATTTTTGGAAAGGGAAAAGTTAAGATTAAGTTTTAGAATGAGAATCATTAGCTACTACATGAGGTAAGATATGTTCCAAGGTTGAGTAGGAATTTAATTTCAGTAGGAAAACTCGATCATGAGGGTTGTGTAATTACTTTTAATGATAAAAATTGGAAGGTTTCAAAAAGTTTCCTTGTAGTAGAAAAAAGTGTGAAAGTGGGTACCTTATATCTTTCTATAGATTATATTGTTCCTTCTACTTTGATTGCTTTAGAGAAAAATGAATGTCTAGGAACAATTGTTGCAGTTGAGAAGGGAGAACAAATAGTTGCTATAGATTCTGATATAGTGTTGTGGCACAATAGACTTAGGCACATGAGTGAGAAAGGTTGAAAGTACTTCATTCAAAGCAAGTTTTACTAGGTCTAAAATGTGTCAATATGGATTTCTATGAAAATTGTGTGCATAAAAAATAAAAGAGAATGAGTTTTGTGAATACTAGGAAAGAAAAGGGAAGTGAGAGATTAGAGCTTGTGCATAGAGATGTATGGGGACTAGCTCAGGTATCTTCCCTTGGTCATGCTCATTATTATGTTACATTTATTGATGATCCAACTAGAAAAGTATGAATTTATTTCTTTAGATAGAAATCTGATATATTTCAAACTTTTAAGAAATGGAAATGCTTCATTTAAAATGAGACTAGAAAGAAATTAAAATGTCTCAGATTTGACAATGATGGTGATTATTGTAGTCATGAATTTGAAGATTATTTCTCCACTAATGGTATTTGTAGACAAAAAAATATTTTAGGAACTTCACAAGAAAATGGAGTGGTTGAATGCATGAATAGGACTATAATAGAATGCACAAGAAGCATGAGGCTGCATGTTGGGTTACCCTTAAACATGTGGGCCAAGGCTATCAATACTACTATATATTTGATTAATGGATGTCCCTCTACTCCTTTGGGCTATAGTATTCTAGAGAAAGCATGGACTGGTAAGAAGATGAGTTATTATTTTCTCAAAACCTTCACTTGTGAAGTATTTGCTCATATAGATTCTAAAAATAGAACCAAGCTAGAAGCTAAGTGAAAGAAATGCATATTTGTTGGTTATGACATTAGTAAATTTGTTTATCGACTTTGAGATTTTGAAAATCATAAAATTGTAAGAAGCAGGGATGTCCTATTTAATGAGAAAGTTTTGTACAAAGATCTATTGTAGCAACATGAGAAAAAATAAAATGATTATGTATTGTTAGATGATACTCCAAAAGATGATGTCCTAGTAGTTCCTCATGATCTACAACAGCCACAAAAAAAAATACCACACACCCGAGTGAATGTTATACAGTCAACAAGGATAAGTAGACTAATAGAAATATTTTTTCCTTCCTTGTATTCAATTTTACTTACTGATATTGGTGAACTTGAATGTTATGATGAAGTTGTATAGGTGGATACTAAGATTCAATGGGAGTCTACAATGAAAGATGAAATGGACTCTTTACTAAAAAAATCAGACATGGGATTTATGCAAGTTTCTTGTGGGTAAAAAGGCTTTGTAGAATAAGTGGGTTTATAGGTTAAAAGAAGAGGATGGAGGTAAGGAATGATTTAGAGCTAGGTTAGTTGTAAAAGGATTTGTACAGAAAAATGGAATTGATTTTGATGAGATATTCTCTCGTTTTGTTAAAATGACTTCTATTTGCACTATTTTAAATATTTTTGCTATTGAAGATTTGCATTTGGAGTAGCTTGATGTTAAAATAGCCTTCCTTCATGGTGATTTGGATGAAGAGATACATATGGCATAGCCAGAGGCATTTGACATCAAAGATAAGGAGAACTTAGTGTGTAGACTAAAGAAAAGTTTATATGGCTTGAAGCAAGCACTTTGGCAATGGTATCTGAAATTTGACAAGTTTATGCATAGTCATGGATATAACAATTGTCATTTAGATCATTTTGTTTATTTTAAGAGGTTGGATGAGGACAAATATATTATTTTATATTTATATGTTAATGATATGCTTGTAGCTGGCTCTGACATGGATTATATTAAGGGGCTAAAACACCAGTTAACACATGCATTTTCTATGAAGGATTTGGGGGTAGAAAAAAAAATCCTTGGCATGAATATTTATAGAGATAGGAAGAACAAAAAAATTGACATTATCTTAGGCTGATTATATTAAGAAGGTATTGCAATATTTTTCTATGGAGAACACTAAAGCTATTAGCACACCTTTAACTAGTGATTTGAAGTTGGCTAAGGAGACGTGTCCCAAGACACAAGAAGAGGAAGACAAGATGTCTAAGGTACCTATGCTTCAGCTATAGTAAGCTTAATGTATGCTATGGTATGTACTAGGGTAGATATTGCACATGCAATAGGAGTTGTTTTTAGGTATATGAGTCATCAAAGAACTGAGCATTGAAATGTAGTTAAATAGATTCTCAGATATTTGAGAGGAACATACAGTAAGTGTTTACACTTTGGGGGCTCTAATATTTCTTTATAGGGATTTGTTGACTTGGATTTGGTAGGGGATATTGATACTAGGTGGAGTACTATAGGTTATGTATTTACTATTGGTGGGTAGTAGTGAGTTGGGTTTCTTGATTACATTAAGTTAATGCTTTATCCACTACAAAAGCACAGTATGTTGTCACTACAGAGCTAACCAAGGAGGTTATATGGCTTTAGTTCTTCGTGGAAGAATTGGGACACCCATAGAGGGATAATTACTTGTTCATAGATAGCTAGAGCACCATTCATCTTGCAAAGAATTCAGCTATGTATTCAAAGAAAAAACACATATAGTTGCAGTACCATTTCATTTGATCAGTTTTGGATGATAAATAGTGAAAGCTAGAGAAGATACATACAAATGAAAGTCTCATAGATATGTTTAGAAATGTAGTGACAAGGGAGAAGCTAAACTCCTCTTTAGCTTTAGTTGGTTTTCTAGACTAAGAAAACTAAAAGAACATCGATTCTAGGGTGGTTTAATATTCCAGTGGGAGCTATAGGTTTAGTAGTGTTATTATTAGTCTCTAAGTGGGAAGTTATTATTGTGGAGTATGATCAATCTCCAAGTGGGAGATTGTTGTGATGTGTAGTCTAATCAAACTTAGAGGTTTATTTGGCGTGGTTTCCCTCCTGATTATTTCTATGGAGGTTTGGGGGTAGTGCCCCCAAGATAGGGTCAAGAGGTAACCCCCAAAGCAAAAAATGACCTTATATTGTAAAATGCATCAGATATTATTTTTCTATTATTCTAGCCCGAATTTTGTAAGTAGAAAAAAAAGTTGGTATAAAAAGTCTTAGGGTTAGGGATTTTCATAATGTGATGAAAAAATTTGTTCTTGTGGTGGTATTGATTTGTTAGGGATTACAAATTGTAATCAAGTTGTAATCACTAAATCATAATAATATTGGACTTGTTGTTGGTGGATTTAGCCTAGGGATTGGGTGAAGCATGTTAAATCTTGGTGTCTTGTGTTCTCTTATGTGTGATTTACTATTTTTTATAATGGTTATATTTGCATATAACTATTATATCTATTTGAGGTTAATCCTAATAGATTTGAATAAGACTATTAATTCCACCCATGTAAGAATTGTTTTCTATAATGGTTAGAGAGTAATAGTTAAATAGTCAGTAAGGTTTTAACACTACCTTGCTTGTTCATATTTTTTTTGTCTCTAATTCTCTTTCCTATTTGAACTTCTGGTTTATTCATAGATTGCACACATCAACTTAGCACTTCACTTTCTTGATCTTAAAATTATAGTTGTACCTGGTTATCCTTCTATTTATCCTTCTTCAACTTGTTCAACATCAACAACATCAACAACAATTGCCTAAAATGAATATTGTATTTGTAGTTTAAATAGAAAACTTTTTCAATACTCTAAAATCTTCTAGGTTTTTTTCCTTAATCACAATATTTAGATCCTCATCAATTTTGGATATGTTGGTCTCATATTGGTTTTGACAATTGAGTGTCAAAACACTTAAGAAATTTCTAAGTTGATGTCAAGTATAATATAGATGCCAAGCTATAGTGTGTGCCAAGCTAGAAATTCAATAGGTGTTGAGTTATTCAAGTTTCGAGTGACAATAGGTGTTGAGCTAGTATATATGCTAAGAAATGCATATGAACTGAGTAAAGTATAGATGCTAAGCAAGAAAGAGTTACTATAGGAATCGAGGAAGATAGAATTCCTATATGTGCTGAGCATCAACAATCAGTAATTGCTGAGTAATACACAATCAATATATGAGTTTATGCGTTCACAAACTTAGATGTAAACCATTTTTGAGCCAACTCAAGGTGAATCTCAAAGGATTTCAATGATAATATTGAATCTATTACATTCCCTATGCAATCAAGATGCAACTAATCAAAAAAATGGAGAGAGCATGCAACCAATTGGGAAATATGGAAAGAATTGAGTAGGAAAGATGGATGAATCTCGATCATTTATTCATACCTAGCCTTAAGTCTCAAAAAATTTATAAGGAGATTGAAACTCCATAATTAAAGTGTGTAAGAATGTGTGAATTGTGTGGGAATGCATGAGTGACTGTTAGTGAATTTTTGAAAGGGGTGAGAGGATTTAGAATAGAAAGAACATCATTGTAGAATCAATTGGTCAAGAATAGAGTATCAACACTATGAAAAGAGTTATATTAGATCAAGAGGAATTAGATCAGATTAGATAGAACAAGGATATGGAATCAAAAATTGAAGATTATAAGTCACCAGGTCAATACATTCTACTATAATTTCTAGCCATTGTGTTAGGAGAATGAAGATCCTATGAAGATAGGTTGGCTTAATAGCTATTTTGTAGAACCTTTAACAAGTTGTTAAATCCTTTAATGGGGTGACATTCCAAGTGAATGTTTGTAAATCCTTTAGATAGGTCACTTTTAATATGGTGTAAAGCATTTAACAAGGTAGGCCTTTCATAGGGCTGACCATTGATGATGATCAAACTTTGTAACCTTAACTAGTTACATATTGTTGCAGTGATAAGTTGGGGGTGTCATGCCCACCCTAGTTTTAAATTCTCATTTTGGAGGGTTTTTGGGTGATCAAAACTTTTGTTACCTATTTTCATGCATGCCTTTAATTTTATGTTTATTAGACATGTTAGATGCATGTATTTATCAGAGCCTAGTTCTCATAAAGAGAAGCCTTATAGCTTGGAGAAAAAGATCTCAAAATGGAAGTGTACAAACTTGGGAAGATCATAAAAAAAAATAGGAGATTGAGATGTGTCTCATTCTACATTCTTTGGAAGAAGCTAGGGAAGAACTGAGGAAATCCCTAAAGAGAAGAAGAGAGATTGCCATAGCTGAAAATGATATATACTACAAGGAGATTGACACCTCAAAAGTGTTTGCAAATGGAAATTACAAGGAGTTTGATGTAGCAATAGTAGACCTGATGGAGAGGAATAGAGCTCAAGTAGAAGAGATCAGAACTCTAAAGATTGAACAAGAATCTCAAGCCATGTTGCTTTGTGAAGTAACTGAATAGAAGAAAAGAGTCATTGAAGATAAAGCTATGATAGAAGAAGACAAGAGAAACCTTGCTAACAAATTGTAGGAAAATTCAATTGAGCTTCCAAGAATTTCCAACATGTAGCTAGACAGCCTAAGCTAGTTGATGAATCAACATCATGAGTTGAATCTTAAGGACATTGAGATCTCCACACCAAAGATGCAAAATGAACAACTAAAAAATCACTTGAGAAGAGAGAAGGAGATTGTAGAGAGCTTCAACAAACCTAATGAGGCTATCAATTATTTTGAATAGATACCAAAATCACCAAGATCCAACAAACCTAATGAGGCTATCAAGCATTTTGAATAGCTACTGAAATCACCAAGATCTAGTAATGACACTTCAGGATTAGGATACACCAGCACTAAAAAAGGAGATTCATCCATGGCTGGAGAAGAAAGAAGTGACAAAGGTAAGAATACTATACCTACTTATAATTTTTGTGGTAAAAAAGGACATACCTCTAATGTGTGCAGGAGCAAGAATGCTAATCAGCATGACAAACCTAAGAACATGGGTCACTATCACAAGTGCAAAAAGCAAGGACTGCATGCACATGATTACATGACTTAAACTATTAGAACACCAATATTTGAAGGTCACTACTAAAATTTCAAGAATTATGGAAGCCGAGTAAAGCTAAATTGCATAAGGAGCTAAGTGGATAGTTGTGAATGCACTAAGCATTAAATGCTATGAAATAAGGGTATATGATCATATTTTGAATCATTTTTCGCCATTGCAAGAAAAAAGTAAGAATGAGAAAGAGAACATAAATGATTTTGAGGTAGAGTTTCAAACATTTGAGAAAATTTCTACATAGATTCAACACAATTTTGATGATTCAAGGTATTTATACTTGTGCTCGGCTATGCAATTTTGAAATTTTTTTGTGTTGAAACCCTAGATTGCTCAAATGGCCTCCAGATCTAGAAAACCTTAGGATAAAGAGCTATTTGAAGTTTAGTTAGTGTCAAATGAAGTTAATTAGCCAGATTTTTGACCTATCTTTGAAGTTGCATACAAGAATGACCCTATGGGAGCCTTGTTTATAATTCCTCCTAAGATTACAATGGTTCAAGATGTTAGGAGATGTTACAACTACAAAATAGGTGCTATAGGAGACATCAAAATCAATGAGGCATATGATAATTTATGAAAGAATGGAGTCTTCAATGAAGAGTTACAAATCATTGAGAACAAGGGCTTAACCTATGACCTAGAGTTTCCTACTATTTTTAAGATTGAATTGATAAAAATTGTGTTGAGTAGGATACATGATGGTAGTTTGTGGTTAGAAGATGGGTTAGTTAAAATATCAAAATGGATTATTCATAGGGTAATAGGCTGTCCAACCTTAGATTGGCCTAAAACCCTAAGGAGTGACTCCAAAGAAGCTATTGAGAAGAATACTAGAGCTAAGTGGAACAAGAGAGGCATGACCATTGATACCATTAAGGATCTTGTTGTTGATTTTGCTATCAAAGTCATATCCCACAAGTGTTATCAATCAAGTAGACTCAAAAATGTTCACTATATTGTAGTGGATGTTGGTTATAAACTTGTTAAAAAGTGTCATACTTATGATCTAGTTGAACTACAATGACAATAGATCAATGAGAATTTGTGAGCTATAAGAAGAACAAAGAGAGCCCAATGTAAATTTCGAGCAATTTTGATGTGAATATTTTTCTATATAAAAAATGAATTCCTCTCCTATGGAAAGATAATATAGAAGACTAAAAGATCTATAGTAGCCAAGGTGAATGAAGACACAAATGGGAGCCAATTTTGAGACACTCATGGCCAGCTACTTTGAAGATTTCATTAAATCAATGAAATAAAGACTTAGGATTCTAGTCTCACATGTGGAGCAGCATATAAATGACATTTTTTTTCATGTTGATATTGATTGCACCTGCATCTAAGAAGAGAGGGATTGGGCCACTTGGTTATGCGATAAATATTAATGAGTCATTTGCAATAATAATAGCTCTACTTGTTGAAGAAGTAGATAAAAGTGCCCAAAATTTTGGCACATATGATTTAGTAAGATCTAAAGTGGATATGGAATTAAAGAATACTTCTACACTAAAGAAAAAGAATAAATTAGTGAAGAAGCTTAAGGCTAAATTTGGTGAAGGCTCAACAAAAGAAAAGGAAGAAGAAGAAGATGAAGAGGAAGGTGAAGATGAAGAGAAATAGGGGCAAGAGCCACTAGCACTAAACCAAGGCATGGGTGAAGATGCTGAGGAACAAGAAGGTGCAGAGGGAGAAGAGGAAGCACCTAAGACAAAGCCCAAGAAGAGGAGAGTATAGGAATAGCCTACTACTCAGTGTAAAGAAAAGAAGAAACGGTAGATACAAAGGTTACAAAAAAGGTTGCTAAGGAACAAGAAAAGAAGAAAGCTGTAGAGAAGGGAGGAGTAGCAAAAAAGAAGTAGAGGAGAAAATATGTGGCACCTCTAGAGTCAAATGAGGAGAGAACTAAATTTGATGATAATAGCCACTTTAGAGTGTTAAGTCACACCACTAAGTTTGATTTGAAAGACATTTGTGACAACATTAGGGACAATGCAGACTTGTTAGGACTTAAAGGCATTGATTTCAATAAGTTGACAAAATAAGATAAAAACATGGTGGAAGAATCAATATGCACCATGATGGAAAAGTTCAAGAATACTCCACTTGAACTAGATTATACAATGCCCTTGGAGTTATATTCCATTGTAGAAAATAAATGGAATTATTGCCTAAACATAGAGAAGGAAATAAGAGAGTCAACATTGGCTCATGTGATGCCTAACCTCACAAAAGGTTAGATAATCAAGGCTAATAAGAAGCATGGGAGAAAATTTTCACCCAAGTATAGAGCCTTCAACATATTACAGAATAAAATTGAAGATGTTGTGAAGAAGTCCACTCTAATGTGGAAAGTAATTGAAGATGTTGTGAAGAAGACCCCTTTGAGGGAAGGAACAATGATGAGGAAGAAGAGGAAAATGATAAGGATGAAGGAGAAGAAAAGGCTAAGAAAGAAGAAGGAGAAAGGACATGATGCAGGAGCATCTAGAGGTATAAGGGCAATCCTGTGTCACCCAAAAAAAAATGTACTTAGACTTAGTTTCTATTTCATGTGTTTTCATTTCTAGATACCCATTTGGGTCAAATAAAGGTTACAACTCTCATAGTTCCACTATTAGTGTTCTAGGTTAGAGCTTTTAATCACCTTGGGATACATGTAAATGCAAGAAAAATAGGAGTATGTAATTGAGCCATCATTTTGGTGAACTAGAAGGTGTAAATTGGTTGGATGATTGTCATTGTAATTTAGAGCATTCCAAAAAAAGAATCAGGTCAGAAGGCCCCACAATTTGAATGTTATTGCATTTTTTCAATTTTTGGAGACATTCTAAGAATGCTTCAAAGTCAGGTTGGAGGCATTAAATAACCTTAAATAGGGATGAAAAATGGGGGATGAGTGAAGCTTTTCCATAGGGCTATAGAGCACTTTGAGAGCTTTCCAAAAATGTAAACGGTTCATCAATCAGAGCTACATTTCAAAAGTTATGCCTCTCAAAAGTTTGGTTACCATTTTTGGATTCTTCTAATTTTGTGCCAACTTCTAATTCGACTTCTAGAGCCTTCTATTTGGTAGGTGGATGCCAACTAGCACTGTCTAGAATGTATTCCTAATCCTTAACCCTTCGGGGTCTATTTAAGAACATTTCTAGGATTGTAAAAGGTAGTTCGGAGTGGGGTTTGAGAGGAGGTACTGAAAGGAGAAATTATCTACAGATTTATACTATTGTAAGCCCATAGGGCATGTTTTGAATTCTATTTTCTCTGTACTGAATGTACTAGATTATTTTCAAAGTTAATAAAATTATCTCTTTCTTATTGTGTCCATTTTGTGCTTGGGTTGTGTCCCCATCAGGACAGATGTTGCAGTGGAGAGGGAAAGACAAATGGATGACATGATACAATAGCAAATAGATCAAAGTGTGCAAGACACACAAATACCACCTCCTAGCCCTCCAAATGTAACACCCACACCTCCAAAGAGAGTAGTGGTGAAGAATTTTTGTGACACCTCTGGTTAGAACATCAACCCACTAACTACAAAGGATCTTAAAAAGACTATTCACCATATTACTTTGCAATCACATCTTTGTAATAATCTAGTCTTGGTAAGTGTGGAGGAAATTCAGAAGGCAGTAGCTGAGATAACAAAAGAGAAGGTGAATCCATAAGAACTACCTTCACAATCTCCAATAGCTACAAGTGGACAACCACAAGAGCAAGTAGCACAAGATGCATTAGCTAGGGTTGATTCCATAGTTATAGCCACAGTGACTTCAATTGCTGAGGAGCCAACAAAAGAGCAAACAAGACAAAAGGATACCTCTGTCGTTATAGCACAAGGGAAAGGTGGACATCCTCAGATCACTATAATTGATCAAGGTAGAACTAAAGAGGACAAGGAAGAGATACCTAAGGAAAAGGAACAAGAGGCAATTCAAACATTGATAAATTTGCCTACTATAGGGACTCCCATTGGAACAACATAGCAGTTGAGCACTAATGTAGTACCACTTCAAATTTCAGCCCCCAGCTTGAGCTTTACTAAGGTAGCAAGGGAAATTCACTACAGAGACCCTATACTTGATGAGGAGATAGTCATTCCAAGATATGACTATAAAATTATGAATGTTGATCACATTAATGAAGTGCAAAAGGCACTAGAGAAGAAGAAGAAATAAGAGATACCTGTGAATGTGTATAGGCAAAGGCAAGCATTGATATAAATTAATGACATCTTTCTTGATGCATTTATATTGCAATTACCTGATGAGACTAAGCCCACAATGGAGCAACTAGCCAACATAGTGGATCAAGTATAGAATGAGGACCTAGACACCAATGCCAAATTTCTTGAGTGGTCTAAAAAGAAATTCCAGATGAAGGTAAATAAGAAAATATCTAGTGAGATATCACTTTCTCAAGTAGAACTAGAAAAGAAGATAGAAAAGGTAAAAATAGTACTTGATAATATATTCTCATTGTACTCCAAACTATGTGATTCCTCAATCTTCACACAAGAGACTAGGCAAAGGATATCAAGCTTGGAGAGAAACCTAAAGTATCTAGCACACAACTACCTAAGGATCTAGCTAAAAGTGAGAAGCATTTTGCTACAACACTTCACACACAAAAGGAATTAGCTATACTCATAGTAGATGAGGCAAACATCAAGGCCAAGTTAATACAAAACCAATTTTCCATAACCCCTCACATGGAAGTTTTGCACAAAGAAATGGCCTATTTAGATAATGTCTTGAAGAAAGATCCCAATCTTCCTACACTAGAAGGTTTAGTACACCATGTAGTAGAGACAAACATCTAGCTTAAAGCACTGGAAATTGCATTAGACAATTGGGATGCTACTCTAAAAATCCTTATGGAGGTAAACAAATCCTTTTTGGCTAAGTATTCAATTAATGCATAGAACCCTTTGACATAAGTGTCAAAAGGGGGAGATAATACATTATGGAGATAATAAATAAGGAGAGACCCAAAAGGGGGAGATACCCAAGATATCCAAAGGGGGAGATATAATAAATTGGGGGAGATAATAAAATTTTGAGTTGAGGAGATAAGGAGGTAAAGCCAAGAGATACAAAAATTGCAAGGGAAGATGTGTGAAAGGGGGAGTAAAAATGGAGCAGAGCAGAATGATAAGGCAAAGCATGGAAACAACATGAGTCAAATCCAATAAGGAGTTTTGAATATAGAAATGACAAATCAGCTCAAGGGAAGTTACAAGTTTTGAGGTATATAGTCTTCTACAAAATTTTGAACAAGTTTATTGAAAGTTTGTACATATTCCAAACAAGATTTATATTATACGCATAGACATAAAATTCATAATGTTTCATTAAGTGTTTTTGTCAGTCATGTCAAATGGAGAGATTATTGGTCTTAGATTGGTTTTGACAATTGAGTTTCAACACACTTAAGAAATTTTTAAGTTGATGTCAAGTATAATATAGATACCGAGCTATAGTATGTCTCGAGCCAGAAATTCAACAGGTGCTGAGTTATTCAAGTTTTGGAAAGTTTCAAGTGTCAAGTGAAAATAGGTGTGAAGTTAGTATATGTGTTGAGCAACATTTATGAGCTGAGTAAAGTGTAGGTTCCAAGCAAGATAGAGTTACTATAGGATTTGAGCAAGACAAAGTTCCTATATGTTTCGAGCATCAACAATCAATAAGTGTCAAGTAACACAGAATCAACATATGAGTTTGTACCTTCACAAACTCAGATGTAAACCATTTTTGAGCTAAATCAAGATGAATATCAAAGGATTTAAAAGAAAAGATCGAATCTATTACATTCCCTATTTAATCAGCATGCAACCAATCAAAAAAATGGAGAGAGCATGCAACAATCAAGAAATAGGGAAAGAATTGAGCAGGAAAGGTGGATGAATCTTGATTGTAGATTCATACCTAACCCGAAGTCTCAAAACCTTTATAAGGAGGTCAAAACCCATAATTCAAGTGTAAGAATGTGTGAATTGTGTGGAAATGCATGAGATAATGTTGGAAATTTTTTGAAAGGGGTTAAAGGACTTAGAAGAGAAAGAACAACATTTCAGAAACAATTGGTCAAGAATAGAGTATCAACACTTTGAATAGAGTTCTATAAGATCAAGATGGATCAAATCAGATTAGACAGAACAAGGATTTGGAATTAACAATTGAAGATTGTAAGTCATCATGTCATCACATTCTACTATACTTTCTAGCCATTATATTAGGAGAATGAAAATCCTATGAATATAGGTTGGCTTACCAACTATTTTGTAGAACCTTTAACAAGGTGTTAAATCCTTTAACAGGGTAACATTCCAATTGAATGTTTGTAAATCCTTTAGATAGGTCACCTTTAACATGGTGTAAAGCCTTTAATAGGGTAAGCCTTTCATAGGGCAGACCATTGATGATGGTCAAACTTTGTAACATTAACCAGTTACATTTTGTTGTAGTGATAAGTTGTGGGTGTCATCCCCACCCTAGTTTTACCTTCTCATTTTTGAGGGCTCTGTGTGATCATATCTTGTGTAATCTATTTTCATGCATGCCTTTACTTTTATGTTGATTAGAGATGTTAGATGCATGTATTGATTTTAGTTAAAGGTTTTAAAGTTTAAATTTTGGTTTTTTTGATTCAACACACCTCCCCCCTCAAAAGTAAATCTTCCCACTTGTAAATTCCAACAAGATCTACAATGAATCTAGATGCTAAAGAAATTTACTTTTACCTTGAACTTTGTGCTCCAGTCAAAATTGTTAAATCCCCTTTATAAGATCTTTGAATTTATCTAGCCATTGATACCATAAAAAACTTCATCCTTATCTTTTAAACTTCTTAAATAATGTCTATTTTCATTTAATGTTTGTCTTTGACTAAATATATTCTTAAACTATTCTTCCTTTTCATGCTCAGTTAACATTACATTTTGCTAAGTCAATAATAGACTCAGCTAAAACTAAATTGTAGAGTTGACACTAATCTATTTTCATTTTTTCATCAAGTGTTTAGTGAAAACCATAGTAGTTTAGCTAACATTAAATGTCTTCATTCACTAAAAAAGTTATCTTTCTTATACATGATCTAAACATTTAATTAAATCATGTAAAGAATCACAATGACATTATACTCTTAGATTCTAACTAATTCATGTTCTCATTTAGTATCGTACACTTATCAACAATTACACCATCATTATACATTCTTCAAATTGTCTTCATCAATCAAATCCTCTTCATCAATATAATGATATTACTTCCACTTGTTTAGCATAATGTTTAACATGTTAGAATAACTAGATATTTTCTAATTAACTCTAGTCTCTTAAGCTAAACTTTAGGCATATAATAATTAATCTTTTATTAATTATTATTATACAACTTAGGTTAGACTTTTTTAGGGTTTTGGTCTCCTTTATAAGGACAATATCTCATTGTAAACATTAATTGAGGATTGAGATTAATTCATTTTTTGATTATAGAAATCTAATTTTTTGCTCATCAATAATGGTTCATCTATAGATTTGGCAATTCCTACGTCCATAGCTTTTGCTTGTCTCTTTCTCTAAAATGTGTTTGCATGCATGCGATTCTTGGGAGCTACGAGATTGATGTTTCATCAACTTCAGCATGGTATTCGAACTCTAAATGTTCATGCCCCTATTCTATTCTTGAGAGTTTTGACATCATTTTTCAAATATAAGCTTTGAGTGGATTTTTTATTGGATTTGGGTGATCACTATTGTTCAGAGCACCTTGATTGCAAAAAAACATCATTGTTGAGTGTAGAGCACTCAAAAACCCCCATTTCCATATAAAATACATCTAGTTTGGATGCTATTAAAATTTGAGGTAAAATTGTTTTGTACCTAGGCCATTTTGACCTAGACATACAAATTGAGGCAAGGTATTTTTTAAATCCTTTTGGTTTAAAGAAAAAAAGGTTCAAAGAGGAGGTATTAATTTTTTTTTAAAAAAAGAGAGACAAGATGTTTTGGGTGGCTCAGCTACCTTGTACCAATGAAGGAAAACTTTGGAAGGCATAATGATCCATATCAATGCCTTTGGGCCTCGTCCTTGTCTGTTGAGCCAACTGAATGGCTCTTTGTGCTTTGGCATGAATCTTCAATGCTTCATTGTCTTATGTTCATGAGGCATTGGCAGTCATGCCTTATGCCCTATGCTATGCACACGATCCCCAATTAACACATTTTGATGGAAACATACATTTTTGGTATAATCATGGGTGGGAACAGGAACAATGTAATTGGGTTGCATGAGATAAGTTTTCTAGATGTATTGTTTTAGTTAAGAGGGGATGTCTCTATTTTTTGGGGTTTTGGGCTACCTCTTTTTATTGGGTGGACATTTTTTTAAGAGGACATTTTCTGCAGACCCTTTGATGACTTCAGCTCCATAATTTTTGGGATTGGCATGCTCTTTTGTGGTTTGCATGTTACCTTAGCTTATGGTTTCAATTTGTAGAGGGTGGTTTATTGGGTTGCATTGGAGGGCTTTAAGTGGGCCGCAAGCACCACTTGGTAGGTTTCTTGGCCCCATTTGGCATGTCATTCATTATCGAGTGGGAGTTTATTGTGGAGGTGTGAGCTTTAGGCCTATGTGCAATGGCTTTGTTTCATTGGTTTAGAACGCCACATCGTTCATAGGAAACCTATGGGCCTTGGATGGAATGGAGATGAATCATCTTATTGATGCATGGTTTTGTATTCACTATTGTGGTTTTATTGTGATTACCTTTAGTGGTTTTATTCTGATTCATTGTTTTTTGGACAGAATTTCAACTACCACACCTTGGATCCCACAATCTTCCAATTGGAGTGCTTGTGATTCTTGTGATTTCTAGCACATCACCCATAGTTTGGTGGTTCACATTCCTTTGATTAAGAATATCTACATTTCTTTATGTGTGCACCAACTTAGTGGATGTTTAACTACCTTGGAACTGAATTTGTCAGCATTTGTAATAAAGGAGAATTTTCTTGGGCCCCACTTTTTTTGAAATCCCCTCTCCTTGCTTCATTCTTAGAGTCTCTACACACTACTAAAATAGATTTAAGTAGCCATTCTTAGTGGTTTTTTGGCATGTCAGGCCTATTGGTCACCTTTCTTCATTGGGGGTCTCCAAACTAGTTAGTGGTCTTGTAGATTGAGGGAGGAATATTTTTTGTTGATGGATGGGTTGAGGGTTTGTTTTTTGGAGAAGACTTGGGCCTATGCCTGGTGAAGCCTACAAAATGGCACCAAGTTTTAGCTTTCATAGGCCTTTCTTAGTGAAGTAACACAAGGCATTCTTTTTACATGTCATTCCAAGGTTTTATGGTCATCTTTGTTAAAACAACTAAGGTTGAGTTTATTTTATGATCAACAAGGTAAAATGCAACACCAAAATCCAATAGAGTAGTGTTCCAACTACATTACTTTTAGTCTTTTCACTGGAATCCTAGCATTTTTTGACTATTTTAAAAAAATTGAGTGCTTTTTTGTGTCCAATTTTAAGGGTCTCCATAGCCATCCATTATATTCCTCATCTATTGCACTTGTTACAAATTGCATTTTGAAGCTTGAGACAACTCCCAAAATTATGTATTGTTAGGGGTCCATTTTTTGACTATTGGATAGTTGATGGGTGGATTTGGATTTGGATTTGCACTATAGTTTGGCTTTAATGGTCATAAATTTGTTGGCACTGACCTCTTGCATGTCTTAAATTCTTGCGATAATCATTTTTGGCCACCAATTTTTAATCTAGCACCAACCCTTTTCCCAGCTTTATGTTTTTTATGGTGAGATATTTTTTTTTCTGAAAAGGGGTTAATTTCAAGAATGTTTTTACCTTGATGACCATTTGACTGTCAAATTTGGGCTTGCCACTTGCTGACATCAATTACATGTTAGCACTACATCAACATTTCTTGTCACCTCATCAATGTCTATTTGGACCTACCTTCATGTTTTTTCTTACATCTCAAGCATACAAACTCTCTTTTCTAAAAACAAGATATCGACATAAACATAGTTCTAAGCCCATTATATTGGTAGAGTTAGCTTTTAGTTTTGATGCTTTTTTATGGCCTTTTTTGCTATCGAAGTTAGGGGTATCATTTTTCACTCCTAGAGACATATCTCAAGCATCTTGAAAATCGCCAATTTGGGAATTCTTTATATCATTGGAAAATTCTTCCCAAGCTCTTTCCAATGATACTATTTTCTTTTGTAGATTTTGCTCCAGGTGCATTCTATTTGGTGTTTTGCAGTTTTGGATTTTGTTGGATCATATCTTGGTTGTTTTAGGTCTGAGGATTGATTTCATTACTTCAAATGATTTGTCATGAGTTGTACTATCTATTATACTAGTCTTATATCTCTTCTAGTCTATTTAGACATTATTTGCAAGCATCCTTGCAAACACACTAAGATAAAGTGTCATTTTGCATTTGTATTTATTTTTCAATTATTTTTCCTTGTTTGTCCTTCTGATTTAAGTAGTTTCATCTAAAGACATGCATGTAGATTATTGTATTCTTGGGATTCACTATATATTTTTCCTTATTGTACATGCACTACTTTGATTAAAGTGCCATGTGGAGTTGATGTTTTCCTTTGTTTTCCATCTTCCTTTGTCTAGTGAGTGTCCCTTCCATGACATTAGCCTCATGATGTGATTGATATTGATCACCTTAGTACACACATATATACTATTTTTTGCAACTTTATTGGGGTTCTTTGACATGCAATTCTTTTGGCCCACTTTTCTAGTTTCCTATCACCTCACCTGTTACTAAATTAGGGTTTTTTTTAGTTGATTCTCATGCTTCCTTGGTTCAATTGATCAACTATTTAGGCTTTGGTGTTTCATTCCATCATTTTCTTTGAGTTTAGTTTTTTTCCTTTGTGTGCCTCCTGATTTGATACATAATATAGTCTTCTCTACCTAGTCAGATTCTATTTTAGTGGAGGTTCCTCACATCAATAGTTACTTCTGATAGAGCTTCATAGCTTCTACATGCTTTAGTGTTGTTCTTTATGATCATCTTTTGTTTCTATTTTATGCAACAATCCCTAGTTTGGAGGCTTCTTTTGTCCTTAACTCGTCTTTTTATCATATTTCCATCTCTTTTTAGAGTAGGGTTTTTTCCATGTGGTTTTCTCTATTTCTCCTCTTTTTAGAGATTTGGTTGTGCTTGGGTACCTCATCAGGCCTTGTTTGTTGGGACCCAAATCTACTTCCAATAGTAGTTTCTAGGTTTTTAGCTACTCCCTAAGTTTATCTTGAAGGGGTGTTAGAGTAATTAGATATTTCCTAATTAACTCTAGTTCACTTATGCTAAACTTTAGGCATATAATAATTAATTCTTTTATTAATTATTATTATACAATATAGGTTAGACCTTTTTAGGATTTTGATCTCCTTTATAAGGACAATCTTTCATTGTATTCATTAATTGAGAATTAAGATTAATTATTATTTTTTTATTATAGCAATCTACTTTTTTGCTCATCAAAATTGGTTCATCAATGGATCTATCAATTCCTACCTCCATAGCTTTTTCTCCTCTCTTTCTGTGACAAGTTTTTGCATGTAGGTGACTCTTGGGAGCTGTGCAGTTGATCTTTCATCAACTTCAACACCAAGGAAGGCTTGACATCAAAGACTACATAAAAACTAATATGACTCTTTCACATACAATAATAAAATATTAGTTGGGGGTAAAATTATCACCCTTGTCATTGATAGAAACACAAAAGACATTATGTTACATAACATTATGTTATGAAACAATAAAAAAATGGTGATACACATATTCAACTCACTAAATTCATTTAGTTTCTCTACTACAAGCTTAGTATGGGGTTCTTCAACTCATTTTGTTTTGAAAATCTCTCCCCCTTTAGGTGTATTTCTCTATTCACTAGCATCAAATTGATGTCAAAAAAATATAGAAATACCCCTTTGACTATACTCATACATCAACTTTATATTTGTCTTCATCTCCCTTGATTGTTTCATACCATCTTTAGTATTTTCCTTTCATTTTTCTCTTGTTATAGATTCTCTCCCAAGCTCTACTTCTACCCCATATAGGTTCTCTCCCCCTTTGACAATAATGTCAAAAGTAACTATAAGTTTCATACTTAATCTTATAAAACCTTGTACTTATACCTTGTACCTTACATGTATTGATTATATTGGCTTCATTACAATCACTTTCACAACTGTAGGAAATAGTCCCTAAAGAGTGAATTCCTTCATGAAATCCACAAAGATATTCTAATAATAAATAAATTAATAAAATATGTATATTCTCATAGTGAATATTGGATAGGAGAAGGAACCCTAACTTACCTCTTAAATAGTCAAAAATATCCTTAGGCAATGGCTTTGTGAATATATCTATAATTTTCTACTTAGAGTTCATATATACTCCAATCTTGTTTCTCTTAAACTTCCTCCCTCAAGCAATGATACATGATAGATATATGTTTGGATTTTGCATGCACCACATGATTATTATGATAGGCTAATAGTACTTGTGTCATCACAATAGAAAGTAACAAGTTTTTTAGATTCTTCTTGCATACCTTCCAACAATTACTTGATCCACAGAATATTTGAATAATTAATAGAAACAACAATATACTCAACTTCAGATAGGGTCTATGATATACAATAGTGTTTCTTGTTAAAATTTGTAATAAGCCTTTCTTCTAAAAAGAAAGATTCACCATTTGTGGAATTTTTTCATCAATATTTCCTACCCAATCAACATTAGTATATAAACTCTAAGCTCAAAATTACCTTCTTTCTTGTACCATAGTCCCTACTCTTATTTCTTTCAAATATTCAATAATCCTTATAACTATAGCCATATGTGTCTCTTTAGGATTATACAACATCTTGTAACTATACTAACTACATGTGCAATTATTAGGTCTATTGTGTACTACATATTTTAACTTTCTAATCATTGATCTATATTATGTCTCATTCACTTCAATATTGTTATCTTTCATAGCAAAATTCCATCAAGTAACCATAGGGGTTCCAACAAGCCTTGAATCTTTCATAAAAAATTATTCAATATCCCCTTTATATAGTTAGATTGGGTCACATACATAGCACTATGTATTTTATGAACTTGTATACCATTGGAAATAATTGGTTAATTGTATGCTATCTTTGATGTTACAGAAATTTCATATATGTCGAGTTGGCTTGGGTAGTAAAGATAGATCTTAGTGTCTATTGAGAATTCCTATGTTTTCCTAGTTCAGAAGGTAGTGTTTACCAAGCTCACTTGGGTGTCAAAGGAAATGTTGTATAAATTGAGTGTTAACCAAGCTCACTTGGTTAATGAAGGAAAGTTGGATGGAACCAGTGCTAACTGAGCTCACTCATTTGCCAAAAGTTTTTTGTAAGTTTTTAGTGTTAACTGAGCTTCTATTGGTTAATAAAGGAAATCATTTCTGAGTTAGTTTCTACCAAGCTAGATCAACTAATGAAGAATTTTCTTATTTTTTTGTATTAAGCTTAATTAATTTATCTATTGATTCTAGTTGACTAAGGTGATGAATATTGATTATTCTAAGTTGTATTTGAACTAACTTGATAGAATGAAAGATATAAGTATGAGGTCAAGTTGTAATTTCAAAATGTGAAAGTGTAAGAGATGATGATGTGATTGAAGAACCAATGATGAGTAGAGGAAGTGAATTTGAAGGATAAGTAGAATATCCTTGCAGAACAACAAAGATATATTTGATCAAGAAGGATCAAGCACAAGCCAAAACAGAGATCTATAATCAGCAATTTAGTTGCATTCATATCAAGTCATCTCATTGTTATTCTATAACCATTGTAGTAGTGATCTAAATCTCCTAATAGAGTTGGCTTAACAACTATTTGCAAATCCTCTAACAAGGTGGTGATTCCATTGAATTATTCTCAAGACCTCTTAAAGGTCACTCCTAAAAGGCTGATTAAATCCTTTAATAGGGTCACACCTAATAGTGTGTTTTGTATCCTTTAACAGGGTTCACTCCTAATGGGGCTCACTTTAGAAGAGTGAAAAATAGTAACTAGTGGCAATTAGTGGTTTTCCCCAAATTGGGTTTCCATGTTAAATCTTATTGTCAAATATGTTCATGCTATTTTCCTCTATGTGTTTGCAAGTAAGTTAAAGTAATGGTAAACTCAAATAACATATAAAGTTTTTATTTGATAATCATTCACTGAGCTAACCTAGTTATTACCAAGTTACAACATTCTATGTGTTTACCGAGCTTTAGCAGTATTTAGTTATCTATTTGACTTTTGTACTAACATAGAAGGGATCTAGGATATATTTTTGTAGTAATTGATTAACCCCTCCCCTCTTAGTTACTCCTCTTATATTTCTAAAAATTTGTATCATATCTTTTGGTGCTTGCAGAGAAGGTTTAAAGGACCTAAGCTAATGATCAAGATGTCCTACAAAAGAGAGATTCCCAAGATGAACAAAGATAATTCTGTAGTGTGGCAAAGACTAATGAGGTTACATCTAGCTACCATTAGTGATTCAAGTTGCAAGAATCTTGATGCTCAATACAAGACTCCCAAATGAACATTATTAGTAGAAGATATTGATGAAAATAAGAATCATAATATTATAATCATTGATATTGCATCTACTCTTAGTTATGTTGAATTTGATGAAGTAAAGTATTGTAATTTACTACTTTTGAAATGTGGAACAAACTGTAAGATATCTATGCAGGAGATGATTATGCAAGAAGAGCCAAAGTAGAAAGCCTTAGAGGACAATTTGATCAAATAAGAATGAGAGAAGATGAAAAAATTGCAAAATATGGGGAATGAATCAAAGCTAGTGTAAGTGCAATCAAAGCATCTGGAGGAGACATTAAGGAGGAAATTGTTGTAAGTAAAGTTCTTAGAACTCTTCTTCCTATTTATGCAATTAGAGTATCTACTATTCAAGAAAAGATATATGATCCAAATAACAAAATAGGCCTGGATGCTCTAGTTGAAAGATTGAAAACTTTTTAATTAGATACCTATGATAACTATGTTCCTAATTCAAAGCTTATTGAATCTACATTTAAAGCTAAAATCTCACTCAAAGAAAAGGGTAAAAAGTCAAAATCTAGTCAATTAGGAAGTGAAGAATATGAAATATTAGAAGAAATCTTAGATAGTGATCTTGAAGTTGTTGAAGGCCTGCTTGCATGAAAGTATTCCAAAGGCAGAGGAAAGTACAAAAGGTAAAGTTTCACTAATCTACTTTTCTTGTGAAGAAGTTGGTCACAATGCTACTAGGTGTCCAAAAAAGGAAATAAAGGATGAGAAGAAAAGTAACAAGCATAAAGACAAGGACTCCAATAACTACAAGAACTTCAAAGACAATGGTAAGAAATCTTGCTTTATAGCTAAGGATTCTGATAACAGTGAAGATGAAATGGTATATGTTATTGTGAAAGATTAATTTGATAATGAAGGAGATAAGATGGAACTTACCTCTCACATAATCAAAAATTATATATGGATTATTGATAGTGGCTGCTCACATCATATGACTAGTGATAGAAAAAAATTGAGCATATGGAATACTATGATGGAGGTAGTGCAAGATTTGGAAACAATGAACCCTGTAACATAAAAGGAAAAGGATGTATATTGTTGACTAAAGAAGTTTTATGTGGAAATGCTTATTGGGTTGAAGGACATAGTTCAACAACATTGGCATAGTCCAATAACATTGGATTCAACGTAGAATTCATGAATGGATAGGCCAAACTACTAGATGGGAAAGGAAATTTGGTTGGATTTGTCAAGCAAAGAAAAGCTAATCTATTTTATCTTGATCTCAGTGATTGTTCATGTTTTATTGCTCAAGTAGAGGAAAGTTGGTTATGTCACAAAAGGCTATGTCATGTGAACTTTGATAACCTAGTTAAGATAATAAAACATAGAAGGGTAAGAGGTATTCCTAGTTTCAAGAAACCTGATGCTGCTCTATGCAAGAATTGGCAAATCGGTAAGATGGGAGAGACAAGCTTCAAAAGAAAAGACTATCATTCAAACATACAAATTTATGTGGACCTATTGAAATAGAGAGTTATCGTGGAGAATAGTTTTTCATTCTTTTTGTTGATGACTATTCTAGAATGATGATAGTAATGTACCTAAAAGAAAGATCAAAAGCCTTTCAAAAATTTAAGTGGTATTTGGAAAGAGTAGAAAATGAAACTAGAAAAAAAATTGAAATTCTTAACATCAAACAGAGGTGGTGAATTCATCTCCCATGAATTCAACCATAATTATAAGTAAGGTCCACCATAAAAAGAGTTCAAAATTTTCCCAATTTAGCTGAATTGGAGTAAACCTCTCTTCGCTCCGACACATTCTTTTTTTCAACTATTAATTAGAACTTCATTGATAATTTTAGCAATGTTACCAACATCTTTGTGTAGATTGGGAATAATCTAAAACCCAGGGTTAGCCCGCTCATTTATTTCAAATTATGAGCGAGCTATATTCATCAATTCGAGAGAATTGATTTCGATCAAGAGAAGGTCCTTGGCCTTTTCATCTTTATACCTTATGCAGACTGTATAACCTTTGAATCATGGGCTAGTTGATAGGATATGTGAAATCTTATTCGATCTGCTCGAGGATTTGAAATGAATTATCAGGAAGTGGTAAAGTATGAAAATGGACTTCATATTAGCGATCGTAGTCTTTCGTTTTTAAGCAAGCATTTCAATCAATTATTTCATAATCTTTCATTTCTTTTTTATCTATCTCTATATTGTTCTATGTAAACATAAACGAGTTGATAAAAGATAAGAATTAGCCCCTAGCACACTAGAGCAGAATGGTATGGTAGAAAGAAGAAACAAATCTATCATGGATTGTACAAGAACCCTGATGATTGACAAGAATGTTGCTCTCAAATACTAGAAGCAAGGTATCAACACTATAGTTCATACCCTGAATAGAGTTCATTTGAAGATTCAAACAAAACACCTTATTAGTTATGGTATGGATACAAACCTAATGTAAGTTATTTGAAAGTGTTTGGTAGAAAATGTTACATACTGAAAGAATCTAGAAAAGGAAACTTTGATGTAAAATTTAATGGATGCATATTTCTAGGATACTCTTGTAGAAGTAAGGCATACAGATGTTTGAATTTGTCTATTCACAAAATTATAGAAAGTGCACGTATCAGAATTGATGAATTTTTAGAAAAGAGTAAAGAAGAAAGCGACAACAAACCTAAGGATTATAGAAGATTTTTTTGCTATGAACCTAATGCCATGCCAAATCTATCTTAGAGAAAGAAGATTCATCTCTCATGTCCTCAAAAACTCCTATAGTTACCAAGTTGTAGATAGTGCAACTTGAATTGCGAGGACCTGAGCCACAATCAAAGGCTATCGAGCTATTTCAAACTGAGCCTGATAGACCCGAGTTATAGACAAAGGGACCTGAGCTTGAAACTAAAATTCAAGAAGAAAATGGTGGAACTCATTCAAAGACCAAAGAGCCTATTTTATCAAGATATGTCAAAAGGCATTATGCATCTGATCAGATAATTAGAGACAAATCAGATGGAACAATGAAAAGAGCAAATTAAAATGTACATTTTTACTTACTAAATTTGAACCTAAAATTATTAAGGATGCTCTAGAAAGTGAAAGTTGGATTGAAGCAATAAATGAAGAAATGAAAAAAATAGAAAAGAACAAAACTTGGACTCTTGATCCTAAACCCAAGGATAAAAATGTAATTGGGACAAAGTGGGTATTTAGAAATAAACTGAATGAAGATGGAAAAGTATCAAGAAAAAAAGAAAGATTAGTGTGCAAAGGTTATTCTCAAGAAGAAGGTATTGACTATGGTGATACTTTTTCTCCTATGGCAAGACTAAAAGGTGTTGGAACTTTACTAGCATATGTAGCACATAGAAAATTTAAAGTGTATCAAATGGATGTCAAATCTATATTCTTGAATGGAATTCTTGAGGAGGAAGTCTACATTCAACAACCAAAAGGTTCTCTGGATCCTAGCAAAAGAGACATGGTTTTCAAGTTACACAAAGCATTATATGGTCTCCAAAAAGCCCCAAAAGCTTGGTATGAAAGACTACATAATTACTTGGTATAGGTTGGTTTTTAGAGGACAAATGATAATAGTAGTTTGCATATCAAGGAAGGACTAAATAAGAAGATTGTGTTGGTAGAAATATTTGTTGATGATACTCTATTTACAAGAAATGATGACTTATGGAAAGAATTCTCAGAAGAAATGAGTAAAGAATTTGAGATCTGCATGTCTGGTGAAATAAAATTCTTTTTTGGGTTGCAGATATAGGAGAACAAGGATGCTATCAACACCAATAAATTCAAATATATCAAGGAGATATTGAAGAAATTTGGAATGGAAGACTCAAAACCTATTAAAAACCCTTATTTCTACTAGAAATAAGTTTTCAAAAAATGATGATCCTAAGGTAGATCAGACTACATATATATCAATGATTGAAAAATTATAGTATGTAGTGCATACAAGGCTTTATATTTCATTAGCAATTACCATGGTGGCAAGATTCTTAAAAAATCCCAAAGAAAATCACATGATGGCAATTAGGAGAATCATGAGATATCTGAAAGATACTAAAGACTATGGTTTTTGGACAAACTCAGATGTAATTTGAACTTGTAGGTGTTTATTGATGCTGATTGGATAGGAAGTATTGATGATAGAAAAAGCACTAGTGGTGGACCATTATTTCTTGGTAAAAGACTAGTATCTTGGACAAGCAAGAAGCAAAATTATACATCTCAATCCACAATAGAGGTAGAATATGTAGCACAAGTAGTGAATTGTTCTAACATTATTTAGTTCAGACAACTGTTTGAAGGAATGAAGGTAGAGATCAAAGATCTAGTTGTCATATATTGCGATAACACTAGTGCAATGAATATATCAAAGAATCTGGTAATGCATTGCAAAACAAAACATATTGTTATAAAATATCATTTCTTAAGATAGTTAGTACATAATAAAGAATTTAGATTGGAATATGTGAATAAAAGGAACATATTTTAGACATATTCACCAAGACATTACCTAAGGATGCATTTTTGTATCTAAAAGGTAAGCTAGGGGTCATTCCCCTATCTAGAATTCACTAAATAAAGTTTAGTGAATGCATCAACCAGAACTAGTTGAAGATCAATAAGTTGGTCCAGAATTGATAAGGGCATATTGCATATGAACAAGTAGTTAAGGTACATTGGTATTTACAAAATTATTGTGTTTGGAATGTGTTGTCAAAGAGGGAGAAGTTCACTATCATATCTCTAAGAAATTTTCAGAACCATAATAAAGTAAGGAACCAAAGAGGGAGAAGTTTTCAAAGGAGTTTGCTAAAAGAGGGAGAATGTTCTTAATGAACTTGGTAATAACTATTGTAGATAAAATCTAGTAAAAGGAAGATCTCATACTAAAAAAGGGAGTTCTGAAGGCCAAATCCAAAATTTTATTATGTTATGCAATGTTGTGTTGCCATCAATTCCAAAGAGGGAGATTGTTGGGTACAATTGGTTAATTGTGTGTTGCCTTTGATGTTACACAAATTTCATATATGCCAAGCTCACTCGGGTAGTGAAGATAGTTCTCAATGTCGACTGAGCATTCTTATGTTTTCTTAGTTCAAAAGGTAGTGTCTACCGAGTTCACTTGGGTGTCAAAGAAAAAGTTTTACAAAGTGAGTGTTAACTAAGCTCACTCAGTTAATAAAGGAAAGTTGGATGGAACTAGTGCTAACCAAGCAAACTTATTTGCCAAAGGATTCTTTTAAGTTTTTAGTGTTAATCGAGCTACTGCTGGTTAACAAAGGAAATCATTTCTAAGTTAGTTTCTACCAAGGTAGGTCAGCTAATGAAGGATTTTCTTATTTTTTTGTATTAAGTTTAATTAGTTTATCTATTGATTTCAGTCAACTAAGGTGATGAATATTTATTATTCTAAGTTGTTTTTGAGCCAACTTGACAGAGTTCTAATTTCAAAGTGTGAACGTGTAGGAGATGATGATGTGATTGAAGATCCAATGATGAGAAAATGAAATGAATTTGAAGGATAAGTAGAATATCCTTGTGGAGTAGAAAAGATGTATTTGATCAAGAAGGATCAAGTAAAAGCTAGAAAAAATATCTATAATGCATAGTTCAATTGAATTCAAATCAAGTCATCTCATTGTTACTCTCTAACCATTGTAGTAGCAATCTAAATCTCCTAACAAAGTTGGTTTAACAACTATTTGCAAATCCTCTAATAAGGTGGCAATTCCATTGAATTGTTCTCAAGACCTCTAACAAGGCCACTGCTAAAAGGGTGATTAAATCCTTTAACAAGGTCACACCTAATAGTGTGCTTTGTAACCTTTAAGAGGGTTGGCTCCTAATAGGGCTTACTTCAAAAGAGTGAAAAATAGTAACTAGCTACAATTAGTGGTTTTTCCCAATTTGAGTTTCCACGTTAAATCCTAGTGTCAAATGTGTTCATGGTAGTTTCTTGTATTTGTTTGAAACTAAATTAAAGTAATGGTAATCTAAAATAAAATTTAAAGGTTTATTTGTTAATCATTTACCAAGCTAAACTAGTTATTATCGAGTTACAAAATTTTGTGTGTTTTTTGAGCTTTAGTAGTATTCAATTATCACTTTGCCTTTTGTACTAACATCTAAGGGATCTAGGATTTTTTTTTGTAGTAATTGATTCACCCCTCCCCTCTCAAAAACACCTTTTATATTTCCAATAGTAAAATAATGAAAAACCTAATCTTACCAAACAAAGACATCTCAAATTCTATTTTGATTTTATTAGCAAATGATTTACACAAAAAAACATTACCACCAAATGTTAAATGGTCAATAAATATTTCAGCTATTAGGACATTGTTTTTTACTTGACCTTTCAAATAAAAGTGATAGTTCTCACTTGTTCTAAGAAATCCAATATTGACTAGGTAAGAGTCAAGTCATTTATGTCATGATCTTACTGCTTGCTTCAATCTAGATAGTGATTTTTTTATTTTGCATGCCAGATGCTTCTGATTTAACTTCATAAATCTTTTATGTCATTTAATATAGACTATTCTTCTAAAATTCTATTTAGAAATGTAGACTTAACATGCATTTGGTAGACTTTGAATCTCTTTTAGGTTGCATTAGCCAAAAATGTTGTAACTCATTCCAATCTAGCAATATGTGTGAATATCTATGCATAGTCAATTCCATCTTCTTTGACATAACCCTAATAAATAAGTCTAGCTTTTTTTGTCATAACTTCTCCTTTCTTATTTATTTTTTCCCTAAATATGCATATAGTTCTAATAAAAATTGTGTCTTAAGGTCTCACTACTAATGTCCAGGTATTATTATTCTCAAATTTTTATATTTCCTCATTTAGAATATTGATCTAATCATCATTTTAAGGGCACCTTTCACAATTCTTGGCTCAAATTCAAAAATCAAACATGTATTGTCCCTTGCCTCACTTTTTGTCCCAATTCCAACACCCCTATTCTCAATTATTTGATCTTTTGAACAATTTATCCTTGCATACTTTTCTAGGATAGGTTGACCTCTATATTGTCTAGCATTATCTTCACTCAATGTTGTGGTTACTCAAACCATGGTGCACAACATATAAGTATAATTATTAAATGAAAAATTGTATGCAAATATTTATTTAAATTAAAATCAATTTGATTTTGATGAAACAATGCAATAAAATTTCATGATACCAAATAAAAAGGAAAGAAATAGAGTTCAAAAGAAAACCCTTAGAAGAGGAAAAGAAAATATCCTTCAAACATGACTACCATACCATGGCTAAAAGGTTTCAAGAAATAACTAGACAATGTTCTACCAATGCATCCATCATGGTAAATAAGAAAAAAAATATTTCAAATTGAACATAGAGTGAATATATTTGTTTTAAGTAAGGAAAATATGATAACAATGCACATGACATTGGAATGCAACTTGTCAATCTTGGTACACCACTCAAGCATGGTGAATATTTTGGTTTGGATGTGCATCATAGTGGTTGAGATACACATTAGCTATTTGATTTTTTATATAATTATTAATACTAGTAAATATCTTAAATGGAAATTGCTACACTAGTAAAAAAATTAATTATTTTTGGTTATTAGATTAATGTAACATTTTATAGTGTAACTATAGAGGATGTATAGGTTGTTGTTCACGATGAGCATGTTAAGATTGAGGCTTCAATGAAAGATTATGTAGCTAGATCAGGTACAAGGAGCCATGATTATGTTCTCTAATGTACTGAAATACATGTTAGCAATTTTATTTTATAAGAGGAAGCAATTCATATTTTAATTTCATCATTCTTGAGCATACCTATGATTTATTTGTTGGTTATAAAATAGGTCACATGTAGGAAATGCAAGTTAGGGAACACTAGTAATTATGGAATCTATAAAAGGGTGCAAATTCTTCTATCATAGATGGTAGTAACTTTTTTTTAGTCTTTTAATATAAGTGCATGTATATAAAAAAACATGAAGTCCCTCCTCATACTATGTAGAGAATATAATGTGGTCGTAAATAATAAGCCTAGGCATGTGCATGTCCATTATGATCATACAATAGGAAATCCAAACATTGTATGAAAGAAATTTCTGATATGGAAGTAGATTTTGGAATTAGTATATGGGAAACAAGATACTCAAAGGGGAGGGGGTGAATTAGGATCTTAAACATTTATCATCAAAACAAATAATATCAATTCATAGCTAATTTATCTCATGGATCTACCATTAAAACTGAGATATTGTAAGACAAATTAAATAAATCACACCCATAAATAGTTCATCACATAACATAGTGATTTGGTAATCCAAAAACACTTCAAGATGAAGATAAAACTAGGGTGGGGTTGAAACCCACAAATCTTCAGTATTGCAACAATAAAGTTAACCTATTAGGCTTACAATGATTGATCATAAAATATGATCTACACTATGAGGGGTCTGCCCTATTAAAATCTCAAGAGACTATTAGGCCTCACTTTGTTAAAGGATTCTACACTCACACTAAAGTTACATAGCTCTGTTAAGACAACTCTAATAAGAGGTTTACCTTATCTCAATTAAAAATAAACTGTTCATTATGTGACCCTTGGTATACTTTAAAAGATGATATTGTGTCTCGTCCTTTCTGTATCACTGATATGATTCTCCTAATTTGATAACTTTATTCAATACTTCTCCTCTTTTATTGCTCTTTTTCTAGTCTGCTCTTAGACTTTGCCTTCTTTATATGCTCTCTCTCTCTCTCTCTCTCTCTCTCTCTCTCTCTCTCTCTCTCTCTCTCTCTCTCTCTCTCTCTCTCTCTCTCTCTCTCTCATACATTATCTCATCTCCTATGATTCTATGGTTAGAATCCTCCTTAAATAGATGTTTTGTGAAGGTTATAGATCTTGATTGATGGTTTACACTTCACCACCTTTTGTCATTTACATCCCCTTTTTCTAATTGGTTGAGTTTCTCACCTAGGGATCATTACCTTCTATAATGATGCATAATGAACATCTTAGTTGGCTCCTCAAATATTAAATATCATAGAAAATTAAGCCAAAATAGTATACATATGAATTTGTGGAATTATGAACTCTCATATTAAAATTGAACTTCTCGACACTTGAATGCTCTGACACTTGATCATGCATAAAACTTTATGATGTTACTTGAATTCTATATGACTATTTGTTAAACTCTTGATAATTTATCAGTATGCTTGTTCTTCATTGTAGTTCTTAGCTTATTCTATATTTTTTTGACTTATATCTCTACTAAGTCTCTACTAAATGCTCAATAATCATTGTTCAGCTCAGTATAAGTGTTGTATGCTTTAGCCTTTACTATATAACTTGATTTCACTTATGACCTTGTAATCCTTCCTAGTAAATGAATAAGTTTTGGGACACTAATAGGAAAAATAGTCTTAGAGATCAACAATCTCACCCTTTTATATTAGTGGCAAAAACACTTTGTCATGAATTTAGTTGGTTAAAGAAAAATGTATACTCCTTATGAGATCATAATGTGATCCTTTAAAATCTAAAATCTAATCTTTCATCTGCACATGTATTCATTACATTATTCTTCTTCTTTATTTATTATCTCCCCCTATTTCATTATTTCATTTCCATTTCTTATCCTTACTCTTCTTTTTTTGTCACTAATGAAACTTGGGGCTATTGGGGTTAGTTGATATTTATCAGAGAATTATTGATGATTTGCCACAGTATTGACAGAGCATTTTTTCCATTTCTCTTGTACCTATTCTAAGAATTGAAATTGAATTTATAGCTCACCAAATAGATAAATGAATCCTATAATATTGGACAAATGTGTCTCTTTCTACAAAATATCTCTAGCTATAGAGGGTACCTTTTGAATTATCTCTATATGCGACAATAAGTGAGATTGAATCAATGGCAACTTGTGCCTTATCTTTGTATCTCTAGTCATTAGGTTAGCTAACCTCTTTTGATTGAATTTTAGTTCACAATAAAAGGATGAGCTTAAAATTGTGTTCATGCCCAATGTAAGAAGATTATTGCTTATATCTGCATGTAATAGCTCTACTAAGCATGTAGTATCTATTTTAAAGAAACCTATATCACACAATTTTGAATATAAAGAATTGACAGTCTTCAAAATTATTCCCAACTATGTAATAGATGTATAAATCTCAACTTTTCTCTATAAAATTTCTTGTGAAACTTTCTATAACATTTTATGCTTCATTCTTCTCTCAGACTATTGTAATAACTTCTCATTTTTTTGTATGTCATCTATCTGAATCTTCTCAACTACATACACTAGTTGATCCACAATTATATGATTATTATTCACATATCTAATTTCAAATGCATTTATAAAAATATCTTTGATTGTATGACATACCTGTCTTCTCTTCTTCTCCCTTCTTAGTTGTTCTTGTTTTTCCTTATAGATCAACAAGATTTGTAATTCTTACATTTTGTCTAGCATAAGATTATTCTAATCATATGTTTGTAATGAAATTATCTTATTAAGGTTCACTAAATCATCATCTCCCTTATTTGAATGAGTCACATCCTAAGATCTGGAGAGTGTATCATTTGGTAGTGATAGTTACATTTTCTTCCCATTTTCACTTGATCTCACCTTTGGTTGTTGTACTCATGTAGAAATCACTTGTTGAATAGGTGTCACATGTGTTCGTTAAATAAATTTTTCACTTGGTAGTTGAATAAGAGATTTAGTAGCCTCTTGCTCTTTCTATTTTATTTCATCTTCTACTGATTAAGTGCAATGATATTTCTCAAAATACAACCTTTTGGAAAATTTCATATAAGTTGGTGGCATATATATAATTAATGTCTTACCAAGTTTCTCAACACTTGTATCCTCTATAACTAATGTGACATTAACATCATCAATCTTCTTGACTTTAAGCTTTGGATAGTTAACTATCTATAGGAAAATTGGGTTAGTGTAGACTTTTCTTGAATCTATCTTTAAACTTTGGATCTTTTCTTTTATCACTATATTTGGATTATGTGGAGGGGTGTCAAAATCATCTTCAATTGTTAGAAATTCTTTCTATTCATACTCACTGACAAGTTGTTGGATCTCCTTTGTCATCTTGGCCATTTCCTTCTTCTATTCATCTTCAAACTCAATAGCATCTTGGACTTCCCTTGTGTACATAGATGGAGTAAGAACTCCAAATTCTTCTTTCCATACTCTAATGCTATCTTGATCAACTTCATGAGATTTTTTATTAAAAACTTTGTATGCCTTATCTCTAGGTATAACCTTCTTAACATAATATTTTAGGGCTACAAACATGTGTGTCTTCCCTAATCTAGCATAACTTGTGCCAATGGTGTTTCTCTTATTTGATTCTCAATGGGAAATGTCCATTTCCACTTAGCATATACTCTTTTCTACAACCTCATTAGATAACTAGTTCCTAATTCTAGGGGTGTGCACCGGAACTTGATCAACGTATCAATAATTGTGCCTTTTTGTTTAACTCGATCATCATTGTTAAAACAATCATATTGAATGTCTTTGAAATCCATTATAGTTTACGAGTCTACTAGTTTTGCACATACCTAATCCATAGTCATTGGAGGGACTTTCTTTACTACTTGAATTTTGGTAGTCTCATCATATTTACTCTTTTCTTCATCTTCATCCTCCTCCTATGAAATGATTAGATTTTTCATCAAAAATTTTTTGACTTCAACCAATTTCCTCCTCTTTTATGGACTTCCTATAACTAGCTTGGTAGGATGTTTCGTTTACCTCATTTTAGTAATGATCACCTTGCCCTTGTTGGAAATAACAATTGGAAATTAAATTTTGAGAGTGGGGGTGAATTAGTACTACAAAACTTTAACCATAAAAAATTCATCACAAATCTATCTCATAATTTATCATGTAAACTAAAATAGCTAACTACACATGTCCATCCATAGCATGAAGTAAATAACACATGATACAATAAGTTTGTTAAGGGCATAAACCCTCTAATGAGAAGGTAAAACTAGAGTGGGGATGACACCAAAAAATCTTTATTGTTGCAACTCTAAAGTGTATCTAATGAAGGTTACAAGAATTTTGACCATAACCTATGATCTACCCTATGAAAGGTCTACCCTATTAAAGGCTTACAAAGACTATTAGGTCTCACCCTATGAAAGGATTTAAACACCCTACTAGAACTGTGCCTTGTTAGAGGACTAAAACTTGCAATAAAACAAGCACTCAATTAAGAGATTTACACTAGCCTAATATGATTACTCTTTTAGGATATTTTCTCTACATCACTTGTTAGAATGATTCAACACCATGATCCTTTGGTTAGCACTCTATTGCTACATGTTATACATTCTCTTTCCTATTATGTACTTAACCCTTTTGATTTGATATGACTCATGTATCCTCTCTTTGCTTCTCTCTATTCTCCTCTAATTTATTCTACAATTCATAACCTCCATAGCCACCATGAATGCTCTCTAAACTTAGCATTCATCTCTATTTAATCTCCTTCTCTTCCTTTACACATAAAAACTATTTAGGGTTTTTTTCCTTAAGTAAACACAAGTTGGCTAAGGTTAGGTTAGAATCAACAATTGGTGCTGATCCATTTTTCCAGTCAGAACATCCCTTAATCTGATTGGTTACATGTACTACATAGGGATTCATAATATACACCTATGTCCATCTTCTAGAATCATGAAACAATCATTTAGTCATCCTAAAAATAGTTTACGTAGAAGTTTGTTCAATTACAAACAACTATGTCCAAAACTATTCACTTGATAATTGAATTCTCTGATGCTCAACATTCACTATAAGTCCATTGTTGTAACTGTGTTCCTATATGACTGAACATAACTTATTTACTTGACTCATGAGTGACTTAGCACTCACTATATACTCAACACATATTGTTTCTTAGCACTTACTATTTATATTACTCAACATATATTATCTGGCAACTTATGATCAACATGTTCTGATCACTTGCTCGCACTGTAATTTTTTAGAATAATGACTAAGTATTTTGTCACTATCTTTTCAAGATCAATAGGAGATTATAAGTTCCAAGAACACATTGGCATGCATATACAATCTATATTATGAGCATAACTCAGACAATATATATCTATCACTTCTCATACAAAATTTCAAAACTTCTAAAGTTTGAAAAATAGATGACTTATAGTCATACCTCATTCCTCCATTACTCCACTACTCCACCTAAGTAAACATTTTATTTTTGTATTTGAATCTAATAATCTAAGTATATTTTTTGTACCCTATTTTTGCACTTTTTCCCCTTATATTCATTATCCCCCTTTTTTAACACTTATGTCATGCATAGTACACTTATAGTGTGTTTATCCAAAAATAATTTATGGATCTCCATTATGATTTTCAATGATGCATTACAATTGTTGCACACTACCTCTAGAGATTAATATTGGATTTCTAGCTCAACAACAAGGTTAACTAGGCCATCATGAGTGGAAATATGAGAATCTTTCTTCATCAATGTTTTAGCATAGGTTTGTTCCTTGTATAGTACTTCCATGTGTGGGATCAGCATGGATTGAATGCTAATCAACATACCATGATGGTTAGCATCTTGTGCTCATAACATGGCTAGCTAACCTTGAGTAGATAGTAATATCTAAAAATGAGTTTGGGTTTGACCAAGAGATAGTTTGAATGTTGTACCTATAGATTGTATATCTCCTTGTAGTCAATCAATAGCCGTTTATACTTCTTCTGTGAATATATTCACATCACAAATATTTTTCTATAGAGAAAATATATTCTCTAATACCTTTTTCACATTATATATTTTGGTTTCTAAATCAACCTATCATAGTGCAAGGGCACTAGATATCCTTTCAAGTACTTTAGTGTCAAACTTTCTTCTAGACCATTTTTGAAGTTTAGCATTGTAATCTAGGTCTTCAACACTAATCTTATCCACAATACATACCAATTTCTCAATAATTGGTTTATCTTCATTTATAGTTGGATGACTGAAGGCATCAAGAAATATGTTTTCGATGTTATGAAGCACTTGCATCTGCTTATGCTCCCTTCTTAGCAATTCTTATTGTTTCTTCCTATTTAGAGCTTCTTGTAGAATGCTCATCTACTCAATTGTGATTTTGTTAAGATCAAACTTGGGTAATTCAATAAACTCATCTAGATTCACATCTTCATAATAAGGTATTTGTACTGAGCTTCCTTATGTTTCCACACTAGGCCTTGATATATTCAATGGTGTTGCATGAGTGCTCAGCCTTTGAAGATCTTGACTATTAGTAGGAGGCACAGAAAATGGTAAGGAAACTAGAGTATATAGAAATTTGTTCATCTAGAAAAATAGTCACCTTCAAAAACTCAGACCTATCAACTTGGCTCACTTCCTATTGATCTTCACCATGAATTTCTTGAGTAGGTGCAAGACTAGAAACCTGACCTAATTTGATATTTGTTCCATCTTTCTCAATTGTAACTAAGGCTTTCTTAGTTCAAATGGGTGGTACTAGAGATAATGCTACTAGTGTTATAGAAATAACACTTAGTTGTTTAGTGCTTGCACTATGATCTTCTATCTTTGTAGTTGTAGGGGGCACACCAGATGAGTCAATTTTCTTCTCCCCTACTACTGCCACTTCTGCCATATTAATTTCATTTTTTCTCACTAATACAAGATTTATGCATAACTATGCTACCATCATGGAAATCTTCAATATTTTCTTCAGGTCATCATTAGTCAAAGGATTGATGTTGTGAGAAATTTTTTCTAGAACGTCATTGATTTGTATTGAGTCCTATTGACTCACTTGGCCTACATGTGGAGGACTAACAATTAACATTGGTACATCTTGCACATTTTGTTCATCTTGTTATTCATCTTTAGCTATGACCTCTTCTATTGTCATTGTTTCCTTAGTGCCTTCCATACTACCATCCTTTATGGATGCCTCTAGTGCTAGTATTATCAAGTATCTTTCTCTTCATCTTCATCTTCTTCTCCCCCTTCACTATCTCCTTTAGCTTCTTCACAATTTTATTCTTCTTTCTTACCATAGAAGATGTCTTTAGGTAAGTTTTAATTATGGACTTGGCTTCCTCATAATTCCCAAATGAGGTATCCCAATCTAGTTAACATTATTAGATCTAAGATATCTCATCAATCTCTCAAAGTATTAAATAGGATCACTAGGTTTGTTAAAACTTTAAGAAAATTCTTTTTCTTTTCCTAGTTCATACCTCAATTTTTTATTTTATAACTTCATGTTTGTGATCTCAATATCCTTACCATCCAAGTCATAATTGGAAATCATCACTACATTAATTATTTCCTATTTCATGTTAGCAATCCTTTGTACATCAAATGTCTTCTCTTCTTGTTTTTTGTTAAGTGTTCTTTTGTCATCTTCAATCATGACTTTTTCTTCCTCAAATTTCTTTTTCTTCTTAGTCATCTCACATAAAAATATTGATTGGACTACTTATTCTAGCTTAAGATTTCTAACCTCTTCAATTAAGGCATCATTCTTTTCCATCTGACCTCTGATAGAGCTACATCATACTCTCTTGAGTTACCATTTGCAAAAAAATTAGTAGTGTCTTCCCCTTGGTAACAAGTGTCATTTTTATCAATAGCTATCTCTTTCCTTCTATTAAATGAATGTTACAGTTCATCTCTTGCTTCCATGAGTTGGTATTGGGAAATTTTAATTTCAATCCTCTAGTTCTCAATAGTATTTCCCAATAGGTAGACTTCCACCTTCAAGATCTTTCCTCAAAGCTACATTGTTTTCCTTTCTAGAGAACTAGGTTCTTATACCAATTGTTGGAAATAACAATGGGAAAGTAACCTCTAAAAGGGGCAGGGGGTAGAGTTGGGGGGTAAATCAGTACTTAAAAAATGTAACCATAAAACATTCACTACACATCCATCTCCTCATTTAGCATGTAAGCTAAAATTAATTACTTCACATGTTCATCCATAGCATGAAGGAAATTACACATGACACAATAAGTTTGTTACCTAGAAACCCTCAAATGAGAAGGTAAAACTATAGTGTGGATGACACCCAAAAATATTTATTGTTGTAACTCTAAAGTGTAGCCAATGAAGGTTACAAAAAGTTTGACCATAAACTATGATCCACCTTGTAAAAGGCTTGGCCTTTTAAAGGCTTACAAAGACTGTTAGGTATCACCCTGTTAAAGCATTTGAACACCCTCCTAGAAATGTTCCTTGTTAGAGGACTTAAACTTGCAATAAAGAAATAACTTGGTTAAGAGATTTGCACAAGACCATTAGGACTACTCTATTAAAATATTTTCTCTGCATCACTTGTTAGAATGATTCAACACCATGATCCTTCAGTTAGAACTTTGTTGCTAGATGTCAAATCATCTGTTTCCTATTATGTACTTGATCCTTCTGATAAGATATGTCATCTTTGTCCTCTTTCTACTTCTCTATGTACATCTCTAACTAATTCTACAATTCATAACATTATCACAACCTCTATAGCCACCATGACTGCTCTCTTAACTTAGTGTTTTTCTCTCTTGCATCTCCTTCTCTTCCTTCATGCATATAATTTGTTCAGGGTTTGTCTCCTTAAGTAAACACAAGTTGGATAGGGTAAGGTTAGAATTAACAATTGTGGTTGATCCATTTTTTTTATTAGAACATCTCTTAAATTGATTGGTTTCATGAACTATATAGTGATTCATAATATGCATAGGTGTATACATAATCTAGAATCATAAAACAATCATTTAGTCTACCCAAAAAATGTTTACATAGAAGTTTGTACCATTACAATCAACTATTTTATTCAACCTAAACACCAGCACTTTAATCCATTATCAAAATAGAGTCATATCAATTATCATTTGGATCTATTTAATAGACCTACAATTAAATTTATGAATTGTTAGTCTTCAAATCCTATACTTATCACATCCCTATCATACCCTAAATGATCCTATCATTCCATTGATAATTAACTTAGTTCTTTGAATTAAGAGAAACTCTACAATGATATAAAACTCATTATATTTTATTTTAATAAAATGAAACTTGTTCATTCATTCTTAAAATTATAAAAGCAAAAATCTAGAGACAAAATTGTGAGACACGGATGTTGGAAATAACAATAGGAAAGTAAACTTTGAGGGGGGGAGGTAAATCAGCACTTAAAAAATTTAACCATAAAACATTCACCACACATCCATCTCACAATTTAGGATGTATACTAAAATAGCTAAGTATGCATGTTCATCCATAGCATGAAACATGTAACACATAACACAATAATTTTGTTAGCCATAAACCCTCCAATGAGAAGGTAAAATTGAGGTGACAATGACACCCACAAATCTTCAGTACTGTAGTTGTAAAGTGTAGCCAATTAAGGTTACAAGAAGTATGACCATAAATTATGATTTTCCCTATGAAAGATCTTCCCTGTTAAAGGCTTAATAAGATTGTTAGGTCTAACCTTGTTGAAGGATTTGAACACCCTGCTAAAAATGTTCCTTGTTAGAGGACTTAAATTTTTAATAAAACAAGAACTTGATTAAGATATTTACATTAGCTTGTTAAGACTGCTCTATTAGGAGGTCTTCTCTACATCACCTATTAGAATGATTTAACACCATGATCCTTTAGTTATCACTCTATTGCTAGATGTCAAATCTCCTCTTTCTTGATGTGTACTTGATCATTCTAATCAGATATATCTCTTTTTCCCTCTCTCTTCTTTACTCTATTATTTCTAATTGATTGTGCATTTCATAAAATTATCACAACCTCTATAGCCACCATGAATTCCTTCTCTACACTTAGCATTCATATCTCTTGTGTCTAATTCTCTTATTTTACACATATAAATTGTTTAGGGTTTTTCTCCTTAACTAAGCACAAATGGGCTAGGGTTAGGTTAGAGTCAATGATTGAGGTTGATCCATTTTGTCACTTAGAACATCTTTCAATTTGATTGGTTGCAAGTATTGAATAGGGATTCATAATATACATCCATCCTTATCTTCTAAAATTGTAAAACAATCATTAAATCATCCCAAAAATGGTTTACAAGAAGTTTGAGCCATTACAAACAACTATATCTAAAATTGTTCATTTGGTACTTGAAGTCTCTAATGCTCGTCATTCACTATATCTCCAATGTTGTAACTTGATTCGTAAATGGCTCATCATACGCTATTTACTTAGCTCTTGAGTGACTTAACACTCACTATCTATCAGGCACATACTGGTGCTCAACACTGATTATGTATATTACTCTACATGTATTGTCCGGTCGGATCACTTGGCTCACATTGTAATTCTATTGAATAATAACTAAGTGTTTTGTCACTCTCTTGTCAAAACCAATCTAAGATTAACATCCCTTTGGTCTTTGATATGTCACCATTTCTTGTATTTGATTCTTTAGGTCTTCCTTCACCTTGGGTTAAATTATAAAAACCTTTATTTGTTTTAGTGGCCCTTACCTTTACAATTTCAAGCTCTATTTCTTTTCCTTCCCTAGCCTATGAGGGTTATCCATACCCTTTTCCTTGTTCTTTCTTGCTAGGCTCATCAACTTCCTTGTTCATTTGTTTACCTACCTTTGGTGTGTCAAATTCAATGCTCAACTCAATAATAATAGTCTTATATGTTCCAAACCACTCAACACTATCATCAATTTCTTCTTCTAAGAGTGTAATAACTGTTGTTTTTTCACTATCCACATTTACCTCATAAGTAACTACCCTTATGCATGCTCCCCTTTGAGAACACTCCATGTGCAAACACCAAATCTGTGTCTACAATGAAACATATTTCATCATAATATTTGTCTATGATTGATTTTGGAATTCTCATTCTGATTTTCATTTTAGCTTTGAATTATTTAAATTAGTTATCCATTATAGCCTCAAAATTTTCTCCTAATCTATTTATTAGGTCATTTAATTGTTCCATAGTAGTCCTATTCCTATCCCATCCAAGTATTCCAATGGTAGGAAAATAATTCTATATGTAGAAAAATATGCAAACTAACAGCGAACCAAATTTAGAAGAGGTGTTATTTTATTTTTTCATTGTCTCTAAGATCTATATAAGTTGGTTTAGTTCTAGCTCAGCAAGATCATATCAATGATCATTCTTCACAATTTTGTAGCCTAATTCAATTGCAACATAGGAAACATTGTTCAATCTTCTTGATTGGTAGAACTTGTGTGGAATCACAAAAACAAAAAATTGAATTAATGGGTCCTTGATGCCATTATTTAACATGCCACAACCATTCCACTTTGCCTTGGTCAAGTTTTCAACCTCATTCTTTGTTTTTCCCTTTATGCTCTTTGGTAGATCTAATTTAGGGTACCTAGTTACCTTGTGAATGATTTATTTGTTAATTTTGATTGCCCCACCTTTGAACCAAATTTTCATGTCATGAACTTGGCTGAGCAATATCTTGATCCATTTGACCTTGAAACCTTTAGGAAATCCTAGGGCATGGGTAAGCCATTTCTCTACAAAGATCTTGTATTTTTCTTTTATGTTTTGTATCATTTTAAAATGGAAGCACTTTCATGTTAAAAATGTTTAGCCCTCTGAGTAAGTGGCCAAGAATTCAAGTGTTCACACATCCAATTCATCAAGGAGATCCATTGTTAGCCATTAGAGGATTCAATCTCTATGGAACCCTCTTGTTGAAGCTTTCATCCACATTTAGCCAAGCCTTATTCTATGCAAAAAAATACTAAAGATTAGTGTTGAAGATCTAATGACATTAATTCAAACATCCTACATACATTTCTACATTTGTTTGGAGCATTTGTACTTGTGGATTCAAGCATTCAAATCCTCCATAAGGATTTCCACATAAGTAATGTGAATATTTCTGTTTACTTTATTTATGCATATTACAATTTTAATTATATTTCTAGGTTAATTTCAAACTAGGATTTGACTAAGGCAAACCCCCATCCAACAAAAAAAACCATTTTTCTTATAAATATAGGTAGAGAACAACAAATTGGACAATAGATTTGAATACCCTTTTGGTTGAACTTGCAAGATCTAAAATTAGAAATTTCATTAGAGAAGTGTAGGTCAAGGTTGACTTTTAGGGGTATAATTGTGCCTCATGGTAATATTGTGCCTTTCCAATAGGGTCAAGGTTGACCTCCCTTCAAAAAGACAAAATATTTCTAAGTTTATTATGTCTTGACATTTTCGTTTCGAAACAAGTTATAGATTTTCTAGAAATTACATACAGACATCAAAAAATAGTATTTTATGGATTCAAGGTTAGTATTTGTCTTTTATCTATTTCATAATTTATGTACATACTCCCCCATAATAGTAAGATCATATAACCTCCTTTCTCCCTATTTTACATCACTTCATCCATTTCTACATTGAAGACTCTCTTGTGTTTAATCAATTTGGATCATTCCTTTTAGAAATTAGAGTTGAGAAGAGGTTTCCATTTTCCTTCTATTTAGGTTTTCACTCATGCATAGGTTCTCATAAGATTCCCCTATTTCAAAATCTCCAATTTCTCCAACTTTGCATTAATACCACAATTTTAGGTCTTGCATAGTCAAGACTATGGATGGAATTGATGATAACACTCCCATATCATGAAAAATGTTATCAATGTTCACTAAATTTATAAAGTTTGGTGGGTGACTTTGATCATTCGTAATGATTTTCACACTCCTATTCTTCACTATTACACTTAAAGATGCCATTTATAACTAGGGTTTGAAAAACCTTTCACAAATATCTTCACTAGATATTTTAACTTAGCACTAAGAATGATACGTACTTTGCTTTAGAAACTTGTTGATAATCTACTAAGCTTCTTTTCTCTATTTGCTACAATTGCTTTTACTTCCTTAAAATTTATTCTTGATCTTTTTGATCACTTTGTGGGTGTAAATGAATCACCAAATTTGATAAATAGTTTCTATCTTTCAATTTTGGCTCTGCAATTAATGTCTTCATACTTGGTTTTTGTATGACAACTAGCTTGGTTTGTACTTCAACTTGGTAAAAGTTATTCACTCGGTCATATCTAATTCACTCGGTTAGTATGTTATATTCCTTGATAACTCAGTCTATAATGCAAGGCTTAGTCAATATAGACGATACCATTGGTGTTTGGTATTTTATGGCTTTCAATTTCTAAGAATTCTTAATACATCCTCATTTATAAAGGACATTTCATCTCTTCTATGCTAGGAACTATTGTAAAATATAGCATTCAGTATACATTCCTGCATACCTCCTTTTCTTTAGTGAGATATGGTGTGATCACCTAATTCATTAGATTTGGTGATCATAGTTTCTTCTACTTTATTACTTCCATCTCTTACTATCTTTATCTATGTTTTCTTTCCTTTTAGGTTTGTCATTTCTATTGCTTGGTGTTGGTATTGGTGTTCTAGTTTTGTAGCTCCTGTTGATGTCTCCAACTTTGAGACAACTAAAACATTCTATCTCTTCACTTAACCATTTCTTTTAATTTTCCTTGAAATGTATTTTGATGCAATTCTCTTGATTGTGCCCATGTCCTCCACAATAGTGACAACTATACCAGGTTCTAATAAATAATTTACAGCTTTCTTTATGCATATATAATCCTTTTAGAACTAAATCCTTGGAACTGATGCATGATATATTATTTAAATATCAGTCACACACATACCTCTTGAAGGCCTAGTTGGGGATGGTGTGATCACCTGATCCATTGGATGAAGTGATCCCATTTGAAATTGATGAATTGCAATATTCTTTTTCCTTCCATGTTTTGTTTATCTATATTTTGATTTCTTCGACATCTTCCTTTGCTTTTCCTTTATTCAACTCCCTACTTGGTGCCTTTGACTTTATTGGACAATGTCTACTTATGTGACCAATCTTTAAACAACTAAGACATGTAGTCTGACTTAACCATCTACTGTAATCACATCTAAAATGTGTTCTATTGCAATTTTCAGAAACGTGTCAATACTCTTGATAATAGTGACAACTATGCCTAGTATTATAATCTCAATTATAAGAGTTTCCATTGTGCTTGACCTTTGTCTTCATGTTTGATGACCACTTGGGCTTGGATTTGCACTCATATGCTCTATGCCCATACTTTTGATAGCTATAGAAGTATCCTTCAATTTTTTTTGTAATTATGGTCTTGGATCTGCATTCATGTTCTTGATGTACTTGCTTGTTTCACTTGTAGTAGTGACCCATGAAATTATGCTTAGGATTTTGATTTGCAGTTTTGCTTCTACAAATATTAGCAGTATGTCCTAATTTTCCATAGTTATTGCAAGTAGGTTTGGAGTTCATACCATTAACATTCCTTTGTTTACAACTTTTAGAAGATTCTCCTTCTTTAGTACTAGTGTAACCTAATCCAGTAGTATCACTATTAGATTTAGGAGATCTCATCAATTGCTAATAATACTTGATGGCTTTACTAGGTCTATTGAGACTTTTAGAATTTTCTCTCTCTCCTTTTAGATCATTTCTTAGTTGTTCATTCTGCAACTTCAATTTTGTGATTTCAATATCTTTTCCATTCAATTCATGCTTTGCAATCATCATTTGATACAATGTTTCTAGTTTCATATGAGAAATTATGTTCACCTCTAATGTCTTCTCTTCTAGTTTGTTCGTTAGTATCCTTTTGTCATCTTCAATCATGAATTTGTCTTCTTTAGCTTTCTTTTTCTGCTTGGTTAGCTAACATAGCAATATTGATTGGACTTCTTGTTCTATCTTGAGATTTCAAACCTCTTCAATTAGGGCTCCATTCTTTTCCATTAGATCCATGTTACCCCATTTTTCACCTTGTAACCATTTTGAAAAAGTGTAGAATTTTGTGTCTTGGAAAAGCCTAGGTATGTCCAAGTCTAGTTTTAAGTTCCCTTAGGTAGAAAGAGTCTTCATTGGATTTTTCATATTTCCCTTGCCCATATTTTGTAACTGGGTGGTTTTCCTTCATGTTGTGAGTCTTACAGGAAACTTAGTACTTAATCCAATGGAGATTCTTGCAACATGAAAAGATTATTCACAAATTTGAGCTTCCCTAAGGCTTATCATACTCTTAATGAAAAGAAGAAGCTTGTAGAAAATTGAGCATTGCCTTCTCCATAGTGGTTTTGAACCCATGAAGGTGATTCCCTGTAGAGAGCAACAAATGATGCTTATGAGTCACAATGAGAGGAAGATGAAGTGCCTTGTGATGAATTCATGTTGCCTTTATGATTATCTACCTCAGTAGGTATTAAAGACTCATTATAGCTCTTAGAATCCTCATTGGCAAAAAAATGAAAATTGACTTCTCCTCAGCAGAATTTCAACCCATGAAGTTTATTTTCTGCAAAAGGCAATTTTGAAAGAAATTAATGAAAGGTGAATCCCTAATGAAGTTTCACAATCCCTATGGACATATTTGACCTCAAATGGAGAAATAAGTTAAAAGGTAAAGGTAAAAAAGGGCCTGGGTAGAGAAATGGAAATCCTCTTCTCCTCGGTGGGTTTTCAACCCATGAGGATGATTTTCTACTTTTAAAAGAAAATTAAGTTTGTAAGTGAATTGGACCCACATTTTGCATCCAAAATATTTCAAGGGGATAATGGAAACAATCCAATCATTGTGGGAAAGATCTATTAGGTAGGATTTGATCTGGTAGATATTTTCTTATAGAGTACTCTGTGAATAACTTCCTGAAACTTAATGGGAAATGAGAAAGTAAGTGTGAAAGGATGGAAAGTTACCATTGGGCCAACAAAATAGTGAAAGGACACTGAGTTATCCATTAATAACCTCACATTTACTATTTCAAAAAAATTTCCATTTCATTCATGTGGCACAAATCATAAAGATCAATGGGTGAATTGAGACTCCTATATAGATGGAAACATAACAATTATTCAAACTAATGCTCTTTCTTAAACTGTTATTTTATTAAATTGCATAAATTTTTCAAATAGCCTATGTTTGTGAATTCAATATCTTTTTCTTCTTCTAGATTTTAAATTTAATTCATTTCATTCTTAGATAAAATGGCAACTAGGTTTGTGGGTTTTGATGGGCTAAATGGAATCAAGTCTAGATTGTAGAATTTCATAGATATCTCACTCTATTTTTATGATATGCAAGATTTTCAAAAGAAGGTGAAATCAGAGTCAATTCATCCCATAACTAAGAAGCTTGAAGGATGTGGCCTAGTGGAAGTAGTTGGTTTCTTGGTGGCAATCCAAGCTCTAGAATTGATCTATGAATGCATAAATCACTACAATCTAGATACCAGGAAGATTGTATTGCTTGATGATAAAGTATTGATCTCCATTGATAAACAAACAATAGTGAATTGTTTACAAATTGTAGAGTGAGAGGAGTTTTTAGACTTGACAATTGGTATAGCCGTTTCTAAGTTTTCCACAAACATGATGGTTTGGAGAAAGGAGATTATGCAAACATGGTTTCAAAAGCCACAAAGCACCTAGAGTAAGGTCACTAAGACCCTTTTTGATACTAATCTCAAACCGAAGATTGTAGACATTTTGGTTCTCCTACATAGACTAAAAGGTGAGGTAGAAGCATTAAATTTCATTGAACAATATTTCTTATTGGTAGAAGTTATCTGTTTAGATACTAAATATATTGACTAGGCTCATGAGGTAAGTGAGAATATTTCAAATGCTCTCAACATCATGAAGTTCTACAACACCTTCTATATGTATTCTTTTCTAACATACATGCTAGCCTCTCTATGGTTATGGTTGGGCCTCGCAAGGGTAGAAAATTTTCTTGATGATGTGAAGTCTTATGAGTTCTATCCATGTTTGCAATTGGAAAATAGTTATGTTGAATATATAAGGTTTAATGATGTGACTACAGTGAGAATTTGTAGGGAGCTTCAAAGATTCCCAGAGAGGAGATTCAATACTAAATCAGAGGTGGGAATTAGTTAGTTTGGAAGCTATTTTGTCCAATTCTCATTTTTATCTTATTTATGTCTTGCAGCTTTTGATGGATTCCCCTTGAAGCTGCCTAAGTACTTGAGCAACATGGTCATGCTAATCAAGATAGTGAGGCAAGCTATATAAGTGAATGTGTTGAGTAGGAGTTTAAAGAAGAAGGGACATGAGTTCCCTATGAAGGTGGGAGCTTTAAACTATGAGTCCTATTTTGATGTAAAGAATATGTTTGAAGCCTTTGAGATGAAATATAGATTGGAGATGTACGAGGTCTTAAGACCCATGTTTGACCCAAATGGGTATGCACGGGAAGTGTTGTAGATTGGGAGTGTGATCAAGCACATTACCAAGGTTAAATACTGTTGGGTGGATTGTAAAGATGAAATTTAAAGTTAGGATTTTGCTTTCGCCAAATTAATAATGGATCAAGTTAAAATGAATCAAGTCAACCTTAATGTTAAAGGAATTAAAGATGATGGGTAGAATATGTATAGTAATAAATATTTGACAAAGATAAGAAATGTCCCTATTAGTTTAGAGCCTTATCAAGATGTTGGGGATGATTTAGATATTATGATGGCTTGAATTGTTAAAAGAACTAGGAAGTGGGTAGAGTGGACTACAATGAGAAGAATCCAAAGTAAGAGCACACCCACTCAAGCTCCTTCAGCATATACTCCTATCTCCTCAAAACTTGATACATTAGGTGTGACCCTTACCATCACTAAGGGACCAACTCAATCAGCGAGAAAAGGTGATCAAACCTCAAACAAGAACATTCCTTTGACAGAAACTTTTCAAGATGGCTATTGTCCAGTGATTGGTACTCAATTAGAAGCTAAGAAGAAAATAGAGGAGCCCAAAGAAAACACTATTACTCCAATACCTTCACCTCATGGTAGCCCTATTCCAACCATGAGTGCTACATTTCTCTAGCCAAGTAGGCCTCAAGTGCAAGTAGTAGATTTGGGAGATGGAAGAAGTAGTGATAGTGAGTCTACCAAGTTAGATGAAGTGGCTAAGAAGACTACAAAAATGAAGGAAGGCCAAGAGTCTTCAAAGCTAGTCTCTCAAGCTCAAAAGAATCCATTCTCCTCAAACACTAAAGAAATCACTCCAATTAAAAGGAATTTTTTTATTATTGATTCACTCAAGTTAGCTTCTAAGGTGATAGGCATTGATTCCTAGTTGGAGGACACTCTAGAGAGAAAGAGAAAGAGGAAGGATGAAGGTGTTCCCAGAAAGGATACCTTATCTCTTTTAGTTCATTTTGGATCTACATTGAGTAAGGTTAAGAAGTAGAAGACCTTGTCTATTTAGGGACAAGATCCATAAATAGGGCACCTAACAATGGAGATTGCAAAACCCAGTAAAGATGGGAGAATTGAAGATATGTCTACCAATGATTTTACTCTACATTAAGTAGATCTTGGGGAAGCTAGACATGAAACCAAGATCAACTTGTGGAGGTCAACCAAAAAATTAATTAAGGGACAGTTGGAGAGCCTCAAACTATCAAAGGTTAGGATGAAGGTAGAGATAGAAGAGCTGAATAGATTTATTAGACAATTGGTCACTCCACTGGCAAGTATCTCCAAAATTCTAGTAATAAGTAATCCTATTACCGCTGAGGTTCAAGCCTTTATCTCTCAGCTTTAGGAAGATAGGCATTTTGGCTAGATTGGTAAGGAATGGAGTACCAAGCTTAAATTAGAGGGCTCTCTATCATAGAACAAATCAAAAATGTTATCTTAAGACTAGAAATAGAGAAAGATAACATTTCATCTAATAGAAATACCCTGGCCATGGAGAGGATTAAAAGTGATGATCGTGTATCCTTGTTGAAGATGATTATTCAAATGAAGTCAAAGGAAGTTGTCGAAGCTAAAATTTTGTCCAAAGGAGATGAGCCTCTGTTTGAGTGGTTGCAAAGCATGCAATTCCAATCAAAATTAATCATGGAGGCAGAGAAAGGTCTAAAGAAGATTGAAGAGAAGGTAAAGAAAGATTAGGATAGATATTATGAGCTTCTAAAGGGACTACACATAGATTCATAGACTGGTGGGAAATGAATAGGAGTAATTTGAGTCAGTGTCATGCAAAATGGTTTCTCCAATTTTATAGATAGCCTAACAAGCATATCTTTAGGGCACTAGAATAGACTGTCCAAGCTTCAAAAACTTGGCGGATGCATACATGTAGCCATGGAGGAATTGCAAAAAGACTAAATGTTGTCAAATATTTGGGTAGAGAACATTCTAGATGGCTCTTGACAAATACTAATGTGCATGTATAGAGACATGAGGAGATTCTGATTATTGTTTCCGCTAAGGCCTATAGGGAAAAATTAGAGAAAGGAAAGAAGGAAAAACTATTCATATTCTACCCTTTCCATTTTTATTTTGTAATATTTGTAATAGACAATTTTTCTCTTTGCCATTTTTCATTTTTGAGTAGATGAACTGGTTAAACTTCCTTTGTAATGGTCATCTTGGAATCCTATATGTATGATAATGAAGATAAATAAAAGGTTAGCAAATTTTTGGTATGAAAGACTTGAAGTTGTAGAGTCAATTGCATGGTATTTTTTAATCAATGATTTTCAATTCTATTAAAAATAATTTTATCAGCTTGTTGTTTCTCTTTAACTAGAATTGAAGCAAGGAATAAAAAAAGTTTTACTTCCCCTATTTTAATATAGTGTGTTGAACATTATATGAAGTGTCACTTTAAATTCAAAGAGATTCATTAGATGTTTCATTCAATTTAATCTTCTCCATTAATTAGTTCCTAGATAGATTAATTAATCTCAATGCATATTAGTTATGAATTCATAAGATGTGTGAATTTGTTAGATTTGAATAACTCTCAAGCATTAATTTCTTCTAAGTTGAATTCTATATTGGTTTGACTTAGTTTTCCCTCTTCTATTCTCTGGTTAAGAACATACCATGTTTTAGATTTAGGAATAAAATTTTTTTATTCCAAATTCATAATAGGGGGCTATACCTAACAATTTAGAGGAAAGTAAATCTTTAGGAGCTCACATTACAAACTATTGTAAATTGAATTTGTTCATAGAATAGGGCATTTGTGTTTCCATCTACAAATAAACTAGTAGTGTCAATCTCTTGGTACTGTGTATCATTCTCTTCAATAGCTATCTCTTTCCTTCTCTTCAATGATCACTTCAAATCATCTCTTGCTTCATTCAATTTATTTAGGGCAAGTTATGTTTTAATCTGTTGGTTCTTAATAGTCTTTCCCAACTTGTAGACTTCCATCTCGAAGATCTTTCTAAAAATTGCAAAGCTTTCCTTTCCAAAGAACTCATCTCGAATACCAATTGTTGAAAATACCATAGGGAAAGTAAACTTTGAGAGGTGGGGTGAAATAGTCCTTCAAAAATTTAACCATAAATTCATTCACCACACATCCATCTCACAATTTTCATGTAACCTAAAATAGATAACTAAACATATTTATCCATAGTATGATAACAAATAACATTCAAAACATGTATGACCCAAGATATTTGGTCTCCCAAAAACCGTCCAATGAGAAGGTAAAACTAGGTTGGGGATGACACCCACAAATCTTCACTATTGTAGTAATAAAGTGTATCCAATGAAGGTTATAATATTTGATTAGAAATTATGATCTGCCCTATGAAAGGTTAATCTTGTTAAAAGATTTAAACACCTTGTTAAAAGTGTTCTTGATAAAAAGGACTTTAACTTACAACAATGTAAGCACCCTACTAAATTATTTACAACAACCTATTAAGACTACTCTATAAGAAATTCAAATGATTCACCTATTAGAATGTCTAATAAATGATCCTATGACTAGGACTCCGCAACTAGATAACAAATCACCTACTTGAATCTATTCTTGATCCTCCTCTAATCAAATGTATCTCATTTGTGCTCTAACCTCTCTTCTCTATTCACTTATAACTAATTCTAAAATCTATCTCAATTCACAACTCCTTAATCAACATTAATTCACTATTTGTGCATGAAAATGTCTCTTTTTACTCCTTCCACACTTCTTAAAATTTTAGGGTTTTTCTTTGTTAAGAAGACCTAGGTGACTTAGGGTTAGGTATGAATTAGCAATTGTGATTCACCCATATTACTGCTTAATCCTTCACTTTTTCTACTTTTTTACATTTTATACATACGGATTCTCAATTAAGATTCATTCCTATCATCTTGGATCACAAAAAAATCCTTAAGTCAGCTTCAAAATGGTTTACATAGTACTTTGTGCCATTACAAACAACTATGTAAAAAATGTATTACTTGACATTTAAAGTCCTTGATGCTTGGCATCAACTACAACTTTAATGTTGTAGCTTGACATCTGAATGAATCAACATCCATTGTTTACTTGGCATCTAAATCACTTAGCATCATCTGTTTGCTTAGCACCATCTAGTAACTTGGCACTAACTATTTACTCAAAACATGTACTAAGTATCTCACTCAGCATGCACTATTTGACATGTTATGCTCAGCATGAATTGATTTCTAACTTGTAAATCAGTTAAGTGTATAGACACTCATATGTCAAAAATAATCTAAGATTTAACACTTTTGTGTATTGAGTGTCATTCATCTGAATATGTATCTCTCTTCTTCTCTTTAGGGATTTCGTTAACTTATCTTTTGATGCTTCTAATTGTTACAATGCCATCTAAATTTCAATCATCTAATTCTCAATTATCTTCTCCATCTTGTACACTTCCATCTCTATGATCTTATCCTCTCAATTTATTAGGCTTCTTGATAAGGGAACTAGCTCTGATACAAATTGTTTGGATAAGTGCATGGGAAACAAGATGCTAAGATGGGGGGGTAAGGGTGAATCAAGATCTTAAAATTTTATCTTCAAAACCAATAATATCAATTCACACCTAATTCATCTCATAGATCTACCATTAAAATTGAAATTTTGTAACATAAATGAAATACATCACACACATAAATAGTTGAACACATAACACAATTATTTGGTAGTCTAGAAACACTTCAAGATGAAGGTAAAATTGGGTTAGGGATGAAACCCATAAATCTTCACCATTGCAACAATACAGTTCACCAATTATGGCTATAAAGTTTGATCATAAAATATGATCTACCCTATGAGGATTTTTTCTTGTTAAAATATTAAGAGACTATTAGGTCTCATCTTGTTAAAGGATTTTACACTCACAATGGAGTAAGGAATTTGTAAGGAGATTAACATAGGCCTATTAGGATCACTCTAGTAAGAGATTTACCCTATCTCAATTAACAATAAATGATTTAGTACCTAACCCTTAGTATGCTCTTAAAGTTGATATTGGGTTTCCTCCTTCCTATATCACTGGTCTGATTCTCCTAATTTGATAACTCTATTCAATCCTTCATTACTTTTATTGCACTTTGTATGCTCTACTCTAAGACTTTACCTTCTTTATACTCATAATCTCTCTCTCCAGTACAAAAATAGCAATATGTGACTTAAAAAGCACTAAAAATTGTATATATGTGACCAAACATAGTTACGTGACTAATAGTAGTTAATATCTAGTCATTTATAACACTACTAAATTTACTACTAAGCAATTTTATTCATTTTTTAATCATTGATTAAGTTGTATATTTAGTGATATATAGTGGTATATTTAGTAGTATATTTAATAATTGATTTAGTAGTTGATTTAGTACTATATTTAATCATGAGGCTAGTCACATATTTAGTAGTATATTTAATCACATATTTAGATATATATTTGATAGTTGATGTAGTCACATATTTAGTAGCATACTCAATCATATATTTGATAACATATTTAGCATATTTAGTAACATGTTAAGTGGTATATTTAGTAGAATATCTAGTACTATATGTGATCAAAAATATAATAACATATTTCATAATCTATTTCATAATAATAGGATATGATGGAATCAAATTACCATCAATTTTCTTGTAAAGTAAGCACTCTTCCATTGAGTTAGCACCCTTTAAAGAATTATCATACAATGTGTAAATTTTTTACATTGTCTTGATTCTTATCTCTTGAGTTAATCCCAATCATTTATTTAGTGATTTATACCTAGATTTTGTATATAATTAGTATACCTTTATCTTATTTTTTCTTAGATGGAAGTATAATTGATTATTGTCCTTATAAATAGTTAAATTTGTTCTATCTACATGATATATATTTCTCCTTAAGTTCTACATCATACAGTTAGAAATATGAATCAACATATTAAGTAAAGATCACCATTGTCAAAGATTGTTTAAACATCTAATGATGACTCAAAATTAATAAAAAGCAATAAAGCTTAGATGTCATAGAAATTATATGCACACGGGCTTTGGAGTTTAGTTATTTGGAAACACACAAAGTGTATAATTGACCATCATAAATTTATTGATTCATAAAAACTGGAGTATAATTTTTTTCTATAATGACCTTAGGGTAGAGTGGTTCCCAAAATCTGAATATTTTGGCTCTTAAATCAAATTATGAGTAAATCAAAATCATGTAGGTACAATCAATGCTAGGACTATTGCACACCATATCTGAACAAGATGCAGGTTTGGAGTATCATTTGGTTCCAACAAGCTTTGGATTTCATCAATTCTCCTACACTTTCTACTATTAAACAAAAGCTAGTAGAGATTACCAAGGATGGATCTATGAAGGATGGAAATGAGGGAGGCACAAGTAAGGAAACAAACATAGAGGCTACTAAAGAATTAAAAAAACAAGATCATAATGCTCTTGAGGTACATATGTCGAGTACCAGGCCCCCTCATGTGGACCAAGGGAGTCAACAAGATACTATTAAGATAAAGGATGTTTTCAATAACAAAATGCAAAACACCAATCCCTTGACAATCAATGATTTGAAGAGGATACTATGGGATTCAAATATAGCTACTACATTATGCAGTAATCTTGTATTAATTAGTACAGATGAGATTGACAAAGCATGAACAAGGGAGAAAAAAAAAACACTGTCACATCTAGCATACCCATTACATCTTCAAAGACAACATGTCTAGAAGCACTACTATGTGTCACCAATGACACTCATGTTTCAATGCCCATTACGCTCTATCAAAGAAAGGACATAGTGACACCTAATTTTAGCACATTGGTACCAAATTATTCACTACAAGCAATTTACTACAGTTGAGTAGGATGGGACACAAGTTCATATAGGTAAAGAATGAATTCTTATAGCTATCACACATATACAACGTGAAGAAGAAAAAATAGAGAAGGAGAAGGATAGGACTAAAATGTCAATTTTTCCTATAAAACTAGAGGAACATATAGTAATTCAGATATTGGTTACTTTGCCAATCTCTGCATCTCCTATATCTAGTCAAACTCTTCATAGGAAAAGTGTAGATGCCACACCATTGTAATCATCAAGGCCTAGCCCTAATACATCTAAGGTTGGAGAAGGCATATATTATGGAGATGTCAACTTAGAGGAGGTGATATGAACTTCCAAAGTTTAATCTAGAAACAATCACCATAGAAGAAATGGGCATATTATAGGAAGTTGTAGCAAGAAAGAAAAATAAAGACTTAATTAGAAGGGAGCACATGCAAAGAAAAGTGCTATATGACATAAATGTTGGAAATATTCAAGATATGACAAGTTACTAAGAGGGGAGGGGTGAATCAGTAACTTTTAAAATTTCAAACAATAAAACTGGATACTAATATATTCACCATTCATCCAGGTAACCTACTGTAAGCATGAAACAAAATCATTTGCAACACTTGAACACAAAGATTTGGTGACCCAGAAACCTTCCAAATAGAAAGTAAAACTGGGGTGGGGATGAAACCCACAAAGCTTCGTTACTGCAGTATGAAGTTGGCCAGTTAAGGCTTACAATGACCACTTCTGGTGATATTCCCTATTAGGAGCACAAAGGATTGCTAGATCCACCTTGTTAGAGGATTTACAAACATACAATAAAGTATGCACTCTGTTAGGAGATTTACAAAAGACTGTTAAGTCTACCTGGTTAAAGGATTTACAAAAACTGATTCACTTGTTAGAATGAAATAGTGGATCTGATTACAACTGATTGCTGATAAGATCCGCTATGCTCTGATTCACCTTGATGTGATAGATAAAACTTTTCTGCTCCAAAACTTGACCTTGCTGAATACCTTCACAACTCAGCACACATACTTTCGTACACATGTATTTCTTTCACGCTTTCACATTTTCATTCATTACCATTACATTTGAATGATACAATACATTGCATATATATACCATCCAAATAAACAATACATGCAAGGTCGGCCAAAACAACAAGTGCAAATCTCTATACAAAGTCGGCCCAAGGTAAAAACTCGGGTTCACTGAACTGACTCGGTGTCCTTCTGATACTCGGCGTCCACTGTGTTACGAGGCATCGTCATGCACTCGGTAGAAGTGAAGGCACGGTCCATACTAAACACTTCAAGTAGTTCTAAACTCGATAACCACTGGAGACTCGGTAGAAGAGATGTCACTTGGTGAACACTTCTATCTGAACTGTAGCTCGGTGATCAAAGGAAACACTCGATAGAACCTTGTGACTCGGTGATAGTTAGTTTCCTTGATAACCATCTGAGCTCGGTAAAATTAATTTCCTTGATAACCTCAGGAGCTCGGTTATCATGAAGTTCTTGTTCAATACTAAGTACATCTTCACTCAGTCAAAACTGATTTCTTTCTTTACCTCGAACACTCGGTAAACACTGGCTGCTTTGTTCACCTCGATCACTCGGTAAACACTGACTTCTTTTTTCACCTCGATCACTCGATAAACACTGAGAACTAGGTAAAGCTTGGCTTACAAAGGAATGTCTGGTGAGAGCTCGGTAAGCATTCAGAATCCAATAAGTGTTGTAACTAATGACAAAAATGTATCATAATGCCAACAATCTCCCCCTTTGGCATTAGTGACAAAAACACTTATGAGACAAAATTTATTTGACATGCTGATGACTGATTCTGAATATACATAGCTTCATTATATACAACTCCCCCATAGAATGTACATACAGTATTTACATGAGCTGTATATCTCTTCCTTTGTACAATTTTTCCAAAAACACTTATTCACCCATAGTATACATATCCAACAATAATCTCCCCCTTTTTGACAATAATGCCAAAGAATACATATACTTATATAGAAACACCAAAATGAGAGATGAACTCTGAATGTACTTGAAGAATAAGTTGGAGAGTCTTATCCCAATTCTCTTGCAAAATTTTGTAGGTGGAAAGAGCTACTTGAACTTCAGCCGAAAGTTCAATCACATGGTCTGCAATGGAGAAGTTATTATCATGGATTAATGTCTTTGAATGTGCAATGTGCTTCTGCATTGAATCCATGATGGGAAGGATCATGTTTTGGATATCTATCAATGTAGATCGGATCCTTGCCTCTTCTCTCAACAGCTCTGCCTGCTTCTCTGACAAAAATTTGATCCTGAGGTGATGAGATGAGCTTGAACTGGGGTCAAGCTTCAAGTTCTGTGCGCTCACCTTCAAATCCTCATCAATTTTATTTAGTTTCTCTCTTATTCCCTTAGTGTACTCGGTAACATCACAAAGCTTAGCAAAAAGAGATGTTACATTATTAAAAGAATTTTCCATATCTGCCAAAACTGAGGTTAATGCAACCTGATTTATTGCAATGTTCTGGGCAATGTGCCCCAACACCTTATTATCAAATTTCTTTGCTGCACGCTCAATCAACTTTTCTTGTCCGGAGGCATCTTCATTGAATTTATTAACTGCCTCTTCCAATTGAATCAAAATGTGTTGAGAAGTATCAACATCAACACCTATAGCCTCAGTAATTATGTTCTGGGCATCCTCAATTATCCTGTATTCCTTATCCCTTTCTGATCTTAACTGCATCTGAGTAGCCTTTTTCTCAATAAGTTGACTAGCATACCTCATTTCTTCAATGGTAGCATTATCAAAGTCAATCTTTGGAATTACTATCTCTGTGTCCAAGTCAATGTCTTCAGGAATTTCCTTTCCAGTGATCATAAGTCTTAATGGTTGCTTTTGTTTGACTTCTGAGATGACTAGTTTGACCTTTGGAATAGACACAACAGTAGAGATAGAATGACTAATAGTAAAAACTGGGATGCTTGAGGGTTGAGTGCCAATAGGAGTATGTACAGGGTCAAAAATTTGAGTACTGGCCAAAAATGCTGATACACTCGATAATATAGTATCTAAGCTCAGCGTGCCTGAAGTAGATGGCGACAAAATTGTAGAACAAATTGGAGTAGTCAAAATTGGAGAACTCACAGCAATACCAACTGATGATGATGGAGTCGAGGAGGCCAACTCGGTAGATGAAGAGGGGTGCAGCTCGGTGGACAAAGAGGGATGCAGCTTGGTAGATGAAGTGGTAGTCACTTCCACTGATGATACCTGGAACTGAGATATGATAGGTGTAGATGGTAAATCTGGTGTAGATGAACCTACTGAAGCTGACTCCAACCTTGATGATGTCACAAGTTTAGCTGGGGAGTGAGGAAAGGATGCAATAACTGCTGTTGCAATTTTTACCGAATCATCCTCCTTATCTTCCTCTTCAGCTTCTTCCTCTTTGTCTTCTTCCTCTTTCTCTTCCATCATTTCATGCAACTCTCCTGGTGTAACTGTGATGGATGGAGTGCTATCTGATTCATCACTGCTATTGCTACTGTCATCATCCTTTATTTCTATTGGGTCTACACTGGGCTTATGTAGATGATAGATGTTTTTCCACATGTTTGTAGCATCATTTACAACATGCTTTATATCTTTGATCAAAATCAAACAAGTGTGGAATCTGATCATCATTTTACCTTCATAGGTTTTCAATTCAGATTTTACCTCTCCTCCAGTGAGACTAGGCCAAAGATTCTTCAGGGATTGCTAATATATATCTTTTACTGTCTTGGTGGCTAACTCCCATCTTGACTGTACTCTCTCCAGTAGTTCTTTAGAGATATGAGGAGAAATCTGGTCCGGGGAGTATTTCCATTTTCCCATTTTGTTAAGTACCAGTTCCTCAATCTACATTTTCTCTGCATCAGTCCTTGTCTCAAATTTCAATGCCTTGAAATTTGTGATGCCAGCTCCTTCTTCCAATGATTAGAGCCTTTGCTCAAATGTAGGTGTAGGCTTGACCAATACAGGTTCCTGAATACCTTTTCTTGTCCTCTGAGTAAATACTGCAGTAGGCTACTTCTTGGGCTTGGTAATGATTACCTTGCCTTTCTTCTTTGTTGGTTGCTCTTCTTCTAATTCTTCTTCTCCTTCTTCTTCTTCTTCACTTTCTTTATCTTCACCTTTTCCCTCAGTGAGCATAAGAGGACCCATTGCAGTTTTCAGTTTGGCTACTTTCCTCTTACCTTTGCTGATGGCCTGTGGAATTTTGATTTCCAGTTCAATTCTGGCCTTTGCTTCATCATAAGTACCAAAAATCTGTTGCCTTGGGTCTACTGGCTCATTTACCAGTGCTTCAATGATATCCCTTGTTTTATCAATATTTACCTCATATGGAAGAGGTTTCACCCATGCAACTCGGGGTCTAGCTGCCTATATGTATACCTTGTCATAGTCAACCATAAAACATACGTGATCTTTATATTCTTCAACAAGCCTAGGAGGAATTTTGAATCGGTTATTCATCCTCTCCTTAAAGTCTTCAAAATAGTTATCCATGATACTATCAAAATTTTCTCCCATCTCTGCTATAAACTCTTTAATCTGATACAAAATTGGGACATCTTTTCTCCATTCTATGGTTCCCTTTGATGGAAAGAATTTTTGTACATAAAATAGTAAACATATTAATAGAGATCCAAATTTATAGGGGTTATTCTTCGATGTCCTTATACTGTCCATGTTCTTGTTTAACTGCTTCAACATTACTTCTGACAGATCAAACTCAAGATTCTTCTTTACAATTTTCAGGGCCAAATCCACAGCTTCATATGGTACACTATTTAACCTGCTAGACCTATATAACTTATATGCAATAATATGTATGCCAAATCTTAGTTCCAGATCTGTTACAGTGTTAACCTTCAAACCTCTACCATCCCACTCGGCTAGGGTTTGCCTCTGTAACTCATCCTGTCCTAGGGTTTTGGTGGTTTTGGCTTTGCTGAGCATCGGGAGACCCGCGATTTTGTGAATCATCTTCTTGGTTATCAAAATGGGTTGTTCCAACCACAACTGACCATTATGCACTCGACTCAAGATATACCTAATCCATTTGGTTTGGAAGTTTCTAGGCATATGCGCGATGTGAGTCAAACCTTTAGTTTCCAAATGCTTGTGCTCAATTTTCAGAGAACCATTTACACATAACTCTGCTAGGGCATTATCCATGTCCAATGTCCCTATTTCTTGAATAGCACACTTAAAATGAGTGCGAATGTCGTTCACGAGGAGTACCTTGGGTGGAATCTGTGATTGAGCTCCATTGGGATCGAGCGATTCAGCGATGGCAGGAACGAGCTTGAACATAGGTGCCTTCCATTCCATTCCCTTCACAAGCATTTCAGAACCCTTCTTCGCCTTGCTGCTGCTGGTGCTTGCGGATGCCATTGCTGCTCGATGAGTGAAAAGGTTTCGTAAGAATACTTCGCTGGAAAATCTCTTCAAATCGTTTGAACTCGCTTGAAAGCCTTTTTTTTTTTCTGTGTAAATCTCGAATTCGCGGTGAAAAATGAGGTCGAAATCTGCCCTTTTGATGAAAAATTTTCCATTAATGTTCAGTACGGAGGTAGCTGCGATCGACAGACTATCATCCACTAGCTTGGCTTAAACTTCGCAACTCGGTGACCAAAAGAAAATAGGTTAAACCGACCATGATCCTGATGTATCTGAAATACTAATTTGATCATATTTTCATTCTAGGACTGCTTAGGATATTGCTTTGTAGATACAATCCTGGTCTTGTCCTGATGAGTCTTAATTGGAAATGGTAGAGTCACTCGCTTCTTGAGTGACCATTCCATCACTTGAATTATCTGGCTCAGTAGACTTAGGAATCCATTGCTGCTTCATTTTCTTTCAAATATTGTCTACTTTGATTTTCTTCTCATCCTCGACTTTCTTTATGTTCATGCAGTTTTTAGATATATGACCAAGTTCTGTACATGTATAACATCTTACAGTGGTATCCCTTTTTCTTAGGTGATACCTTGCACAGTTTTTGCCAGTATGACCATATTCTCCACAATAATGACATCTGCACCAAGTGTTGTAGTCCCAACCAAATATTGCTTTGACAAGTTGTTCAGCTAGATTAAATGATTTGGATTTGCATTGTGATGCCTTATGACCTTGCTTTTGGCATTTGTGACATTTACCTTCAAATTTTGGTTTCTCTTTGCATTCATTGGCTTTGTGTCCATGCTGATTGCAATTGTAGCACTTTCCATTAAATTTGCCTTTTCCATTGCTCTAACATCTGTTAGATGTATGACCTAACTTACCACAGTGGCTGCAAGTAGGTCTTTGATTCTTTTGAGTACCCTGTTTGGAGGATTCACCTTCTTCCTTGTATCCAAGGCCTGCTTTACCATTTTGTTTATGAAAGTTTTCTTCATTTTGCAGATTCAATTGATCCATGTCCTTTTGAGATTTTACCATTCTCTCATTGACTTGTTTTTCAGAGATTAGATCACTTTGTAAGCTTGCATTGATTTGCCTTTCAGTAATTAAGTCATTTCTCAAATTCTCATTCTCAGATCTTAGATTCATAATTTCTTCATTTGCATTAGATAATTGAGTTACAAGATTTTCAAGCTGAGAGGATTGATTATTCCTTACCTCTAAGTCTTCAGCTACCTTGTTCCTTTGGTTCAAGATTTCATATAGCCTGATGGACTGGATTTCTTGTTCCCTTTTGAGCTTTCTTACTTCTTCCTGCAGAGATCCATTCTTTTCTAAAAGTTCTTTGATTCCTTTGTCAGCTTCATCTGAACTACATGATGGTGAGAGATCTTCAATCTTTTCTTCAACATACTGATAGTCATTCATTTGCCTTGCAAGTTCTTTTCTTCTTTTCAAGGATTGTGAAAGATGCTCTTTTACTTCATTGAGTTGAGCCATGGCCATTTTCAGATCTAGCTTTTCATTCTGAATAGATTTGTCAAGTCTGAATATCTCCATTGTGCTTGATCTTTGCTCAAGCTGTGAAACTTTTACCTTGAGAACCTTATTGCTTTGATACCAATTGTTGGAAATATTCAAGATATGACAAGTTACTGAGAGGGGAGGGGTGAATCAGTAACTTTTAAAATTTCAAACAATAAAACTGGATACTAATATATTCACCATTCATCCAGGTAACCTACTGTAAGCATGAAACAAAATCATTTGCAACACTTGAACACAAAGATTTGGTGACCCAGAAACCTTCCAAATAGAAAGTAAAACTGGGGTGGGGATGAAACCCACAAAGCTTCGTTATTGCAGTATGAAGTTGGCCAGTTAAGGCTTACAATGACCACTTCTGGTGATCTTCCCTATTAGGAGCACAAAGGATTGCTAGATCCACCTTGTTAGAGGATTTACAAACATACAATAAAGTATGCACTCTGTTAGGAGATTTACAAAAGACTGTTAAGTCTACCTGGTTAAAGGATTTACAAAAACTGATTCACTTGTTAGAATGAAATAGTGGATCTGATTACAACTGATTGCTGATAAGATCCGCTATGCTCTGATTCACCTTGATGTGATAGATAAAACTTTTCTGCTCCAAAACTTGACCTTGCTGAATACCTTCACAACTCAGCACACATACTTTCGCACACATGTATTTCTTTCACGCTTTCACATTTTCATTCATTACCATTACATTTGAATGATACAATACATTGCATATATATACCATCCAAATAAACAATACATGCAAGGTCGGCCAAAACAACAAGTGCAAATCTCTATACAAAGTCAGCCCAAGGTAAAAACTCGGGTTCACTGAACTAACTCGGTGTCCTTCTGGTACTCGATGTCCACTGCGTTACTTAGCATCATCATGCACTCAGTAGAAGTGAAGGCACAGTCCATGCTAAACACTTCGAGTAGTTCTGAACTCGATAACCACTGGAGACTCGGTAGAAGAGATATCACTTGGTGAACACTTCTATCTAAACTGTAGCTCGGTGATCAAAGGAAACACTCGATAGAACCTTGTGACTCAGTGATAGTTAGTTTCCTTGATAACCGTCTAAGCTTGGTAAAATTAATTTCCTTGATAACCTTAGGAGCTCAGTTATCACAAAGTTCTCGATCAATACTAAGTACATCTTCACTCGGTCAAAACTGATTCCTTTCTTTACCTCGAACACTCGGTAAACACTGGCTGCTTTGTTCACCTCAATCACTCGGTAAACACTGACTTCTTTGTTCACCTTGATCACTCGGTAAACACTGAGAACTAGGTAAAGCTTGGCTTACAAAGGAATATCCGGTGAGAGCTCGGTAAGCATTCAGAATCCAATAAGTGTTGTAACTAATGACAAAAATGTATCATAATGCCAACAATAAAAGACATATTTTTTGATTCATTTAGCCTCCCAAGATCTAATGAAGATAAACCTATTATTGAGAAACTACTGAATTCAATGGATAAAATCAGTGATGTTGACCTGGACACAAACACCAAACTTTTAGAATGGTCTAAGAAAAGATTTCTAAAAAAGGTTGATGAAATATTTCTAAGGCCATTGCAATAAGAAAGGTTGACTTAGAAATGAAGATGGAAGATGTAAATAACATGTTAGAGAATATATTTTCTCTATACACCAAGTGTTGTGATGTGAATCTATTCACACAACAAGAATAGAGGGATATTGATCAGTTGTAGAGATTTAAAGAAAAGTAATTGTAGGACCAAAAAATGGGCTAATGTCTAACATACTACGAGAAAATCACAAACTCAATAAACATAGATTGACACCATCTAGTCTATGACGAAATCCAAATTAAAAAAATGGAAGCAAGACAAAGTTGGAAACCCCCTCTTTCATATGTAGCTCCCATGTCCTTTCTTCTCCATATGACATAGCTCCAAATTTCCTATAGTTCACACAATGTTGAAGCAAAAGCCTAAGATGGTGATAATGTTATGAGAATAATAGAAGATGTGATTTTAATGTGTGTGTGTGTGTGTGTGTGTTATTGTGTGTGTGTGTGTGTGTGTGTGTGTGTGTGTGTGTGTGTGTGTGTGAGAGAGAGAGAGGGAGAGAGAGAGAGAGAGAGAGAGAGATAAGAAACTAGGCACATAAGAATTAGGACCAAAAATGAGAGGAGGAATGCTCATTTTATAATCAACATGAAAGATGAGAGCAATGGAATTGTCACCTTAGATATGCTACTTGGCAAGAGATTCCTTTGAGAATCTATGACACATATGACACAAGATGCCAAATGCAAGATTGTATGATGCTTGGAAGTCAAACTTGGCTATAGATGGAAGAGAATCTATGATGCATCGTATGACACCTCAAAACCACTTAAAGCCAAGAATCTATGACAATGGAAGGAAAATATGGATGTGCTTAAACTAATAAGAATATATGGAGTATGAAAAATCTTGGTCAAGTGTGAATGGATAATCTATGATATGTCATGCCCATGTGTCATGATGATGTCAATATTATGTGGAATATTTGAACTAAAAAACCATTATTCCACACAAATAAAAATTAGTAAAAAATGGAATTAATGGTGGAAAATATGACTTAAGAAATTTAGAATTTCCATGGTTTGTGAATGATGAACCAATTAATTAATAAAATATCAATTAATTGTGGAGGTTAATTCAAAATAATTAGTGAAATTATATAGGATTAAATTATGGGTTATTTAATCCTTTAGAGAATATTAGTATATGACTGGCCAATTTGATTAAATAAGTGTGATAATATCCTTTGATGAAATGTGATGATAATGAAGATTGACTGGGATGATGATATATAGACCAAAGCCATGGTCAAATTGATCTATTGATTAAAATTGATAACATGCCAAGGACACATGAGATGAATTAAAGATATGTAACATTCAACTGACATTGTAAAATGCTACAAGATCGACATTGGTTGATAAGGTTGATCATAATAACATCCACAAACATTGTCAATGTTATTAAATTGTTGATACATTTGCCATGATCTAACTCTAAGAGAATTAACAATGTCAAAGATCAGATGATGTGAATGATAGTTTGACCTAGCACTAAGAGCCATGACAATAATAAGGTTAGATTGATAATATTTGATAGATTGGTAGGTTTCCAAGGCACCAAAAGCCACAAAAATGCCTAGGATTGGACAAATGATGATATATTTGGGATGTTTGACACATTATGGGTTGATTAAGACTAGTTTTGGCTGATTTTAGGTTGATTTGCAGTCATTCCATGTTGATTTGATATGATTTTGTGCTGATATGATATGATTCTGATTTGATTTTAAATGGTTTTGAGTTGATTTGAAATGGTTTTTGATGATGTTGAAATTGTTTGAAAATGATGTACAATTGATGTGAAAGAGGATACGAATGATGAGAGACACTATTCAAATACAGTCAGGATGGCCAAAAGATTAGAGTTAGTGGAATGAGAAAATGGGATGACTTATTATGAAAAGTGATGTCAATTCAGGGGCATGAGAATATTTTTCAAGGGTTACCACTCAAGGTAGTGACCAAATAACTAAAATAATAGCTCATTTTTTTGACAACAAAGATATGAATCCAATGTAATTGATGATTCATAAATCAAAGTTGAAACAATGTTATGGCCTTCAAAGTGCAACATAGGGGTTATGAGAGAAAATTTGGGCATCTTACTACCCCAAGTGTGCCCAAAATACATGCAATGTGCACCTGGTAAGCCCAACTGCACTATGGTAGTACCAAGTGTGCCCTAAGTGCACTTCAAAAGCCCAAGTGCACTTTGAAACTACAAATTGCACCCTAGAAGGCTTTGGGGGCCAAAATTAGCTTGATTGGACTTAGAATGACCTAAATTTAGTCAAACATGGTCACATTTGGTCAAACTTGGTCAAATAAAGGTGAGACTGAGGCCGGACTAGCTGGAAAGCCCTAGAAGGTTGATAGACAATGTAGGATGATGCAAGAATGTAGGAATGTAGGATGAAGATGATTTGGTGTATCAGAAGACATGATCATGGTGGTGAATGAAGATATGAATGAAAGAAAACTAAAGAGATGAAATGAGGACCAGTTAGAATGAGGTGAATACTTTTTCTTTCAAAAAGTGCATTATATATGAAATGGAGCTACATTTTAGGGAAACTATAGACAAGAACCATTTCTGAGCATCTAAATTTTGCCCCTCTTTGATGCAATGTGATTTAGAGCATTGTGTCAAAGAACACTAATGAGAAGGCCATAATGACATGCATTCATAGGAATGAAATATGTGGGTGCCCTCTCAAGAAATTGACTGAGATATGCATATGATAGTTCAATTTGTCGACAATAAGATGAAAAAGTAATAACAATTGATGAATCACAAATTAGAGCTAAAATGTAAAAGTTATGATGTTTAGTATGTAGAATAGGGACTGATGGGACCAATGAGGCTACCACAAATAGTAGAGTGATCATCCTTGAGGCTAGACAGAGGCCATGAGGCTAGGGATAGTACAAGTTGACACATATATGCTCATGTACAGAGGGGTTTCTTTATTTTTGTTTTTCTTCTTCTTATGCTCTTTCATAGTTCATGCCTATGGGTAGTTAGTATTGATGTAAATCATGATCACATACTCTAATACTTTTTTTGAGACATTTATGAGATGTTATGTTATGATGACTATATGAGATGGTTAATGCATATGTTTTATATGTTTTATATGTTTTATATGGATGCATTTATGTTTTTCTATGTGGACTTTTATAGAATGAAATCATGCATTGATTTATCGCATGTTATGCTTAGGAAATCACATATTTATTGTTGCCACATGTTATTCTCATGAATGAATGCCTAATGAAATGTAAATGATATGAAATAAATGAAAATGAAATGTGAAAATAATAGAAATTCCATGTTTATGGAAAGATTTATTGCTTTGAATCATTCTAGACTTTTGACATATGAAGGAATGCAGGACAATAATTCTTTTGATGTATCAGAGTACGAGACTAAGGTAGCAGATGAAGAAGACACATAAGATGGAGGAGATGAGATGAGGAATTGTTAGTATGATGGGAGTACTTTTTCTTTTCTAAAGTGCACTATATGTCAAATGGAGATTTATTTTGATACAGAAAATAGAATGCAACACATCATGGCATAAAGGGCTAGAGTGCAAAATGCAAACCCTTTGTGTAAACAAGCATGATGTAGATAAAAAAAGGACCTTGTCCTCCCTAAGGAATATATACATGCCCTAGAATCTTAAAGGTACATTATAACAAATAGAAAATAAAAAAATGACCATGAACCATCCCAGCTACTCTCGTAGATTAGTTTATATCGTTGTGTAGCTTAGGAAAATGATCAAAGAAAAAACAAATAAAAAATAAATCGCTCACTAAACAACATGTGCCAATAGCTATTCTGATCAATTATTACTTTCCTTTTAGTTTTTTGGGTCTTTAGATCATAGTTGACAGGTTGATCATTTGATAGTTCTATTTGAGGATTCAGTTGATAGGTTCATAACGACATGGTACATTGATTGTTGGTTCGCATTGCTTAGATAGTGTGATTTTCTTGAAAGTGTAGTGCTTTGAGTTTTAGTCTATGAAAGTGTGAGTGTTTATACAAAAGGGATAATTATTTACAAGGTTTATTATAATTTTTTTATGGGTTTATGATTTTTAGGGTTCTTTGAGGATATTTGATGTTTTTGTGTGACTGGTTTCTTCAAGAAATTTTACAATTTTCAGGATTTACATCATGACATTAGATGATTTTTAGTGATTTGTTCAAGACATTTTATGTTTTTTATGGATTTTGTTATGATTTTTAGTCCTTTTTAAAGGATAGTTTATGATTTTTAGTGCTTTTTAAGGACATTTTATGATTTTTCATGATTATCTCAGGATTGTATTTGAATTTTTAGGATTTTTTTGTGATCATATTTGTATTTTAAGGATTTTTTTAGGATCATAAAATCATATACAAGTGTTAGCCCCAACCATTTATGAAATAAGTCCAATGGATAAAAAGTTCTTATGGATATGCCTATAGTTCAAGTTCAAACTCATGTATAGTATAGGTAGTATGCTCCCAAACAAGATACAAACTATGTACAAAAGTGAATGATAGAGTAGGTACAAACTTGTAATGCTTTAGTTAAGATAACAATGAACATTAACTAGCTTGTGGCCCATGATCAAGGACCAAGGATGTCTTGCAACATGAAGGATATGATCAAGGAATGACCAAAGGGGGAAAACTAAATGGAATCTCGATAGATGGAGCAGCAATAACTAATTACACATGGCACCTATTTTCCATGCTTTCACCATGGTACTTGCCTAAAGTGCCTATTTGCTAGGTTTTCAATTTTGGATGGAATTTTTCTCTTGACTCAAATTTTCATACTAGGATTTCTATTTCCTAATTTTTCATCAAGGCATCCATTTTTCATGACATTTTTCTATTTTTAAAATATTTTTTCAGGACTTTTTGCCATTGTTTTGATATTTTTTCAACACTTTTAGATTGAACCACAAATGTTGCTAATGAATTCTAAGAAGAAATCTATTGTTGGCATTGCTAGTTGATAATCTCTAGACCCACAACTGACCATAACTATGTAAGATTCAATCCAAGTCTGTAGCTAAGATCAAACCACTGGGAAGACCTCAAGATATAGCATTGTCTACCATATGTAAGATAGTGTTTGTCTCTTGTGAATCAAGGCATCTGAGGATAAATGGGTCAAAGGATTCTTTGTATGGGATGTCATTGATGATGACATATGAAAATGGTTGTTGTAAAATTGTTTGATTTTGGGTGTTCAAAAAATTAGGTAGCTAGATTTCGGGATAAACAACTAGATATAAGGAAGGATTGGGAGGATTGAGACCAACGTCTTCCTAGAGGAAGGTTGATCAAGAGTGCTCAAAAAGACTTTGTGGCATGTTGAACACACTAACACTGATATTCATGGCATCATCTTTTTCATTTTGTATCCTTGGGAGTTACTTAGCTTTCAATTTTTCATGGTCTAATGGCACCTTTTGGTTTTCACCAAGAGACCTACTTTTCTCATTTTTTTAATGTTGTCACTTTGCAACTAGAAGGTGGTTTTGGCTCCACAAAATATGCCAATATGTTCACTTTAGTTGAAATTTATTCTATATGATTGTCAATTATAATTCCCTCATATATTTGAAAGTCTATTGCAAGAGTGTTATCAATGTCAAATTGATCAAAGATTGGTGGTCCACGTTGGTCCCCATCCAATAGTTTAGGATAACTTGAGGGGATGACATCATCAATGTTGGATGGACTTTGGTTAAAGGTAGATATATGGGTATTTGATTTAGTGGTATCATTTGTGTCATGCTTAGAAGCTAGAGGACTATTGGTTTCAAGTTGGATATCCTTAGATGCCTTTTCATCATTCAAAACATCCATAGTCTTACATGTAGGTACCATAGTACTGGGAGGACGTATTCGTAATGGTTTGAATCCAAGCCCCAAACTAGGAGGTCATCCTTTTGCAGTGATTGGTTCAATTATTCCTTTTTTTCTAATATCAAAGATCGCTATAGCCATCATAGCCTTGATTTTGCATGATACTAAACCCAAGACCATACTTGCTAGGAGATATCAAAGTGGGTTTTTGTTCTGAATTTTCTTTCTCAATGTATATAGAAGTATTCTCGTCAATAGAAGTGATATATCGTGTACTAATATCATAATGTTGTGCTTGAAATAGTTTTGATTTACCATGAGATTAGCAAGAAATTGGTGACTCCCTAATGTGGGATACTTGAGAATTTAAAGTATTCTCCACACCAATTGTCTTCAATCTTTAGCTTTTCCTTGGCATTATAGAGGAGTACATCAACATCCACATACTTAGAAGAATCTGTGGGTAGTGCTTCATTGTTTTCTAGGACTTGGTATGTAGTAGCATCTCTAAGATTAGTACAAAAATGGAAAGGATGTGGATCACTAGGGATGGTGACCTCCACATTGTTGTAGAAAAACTTTAGACATTAATGATATGTAGATGGCACTACTTTCATAGCATGGATCCAAGGGCATCCTAGTATCATGTTGCAACTCATTTTGATATCTAGGACCTAAAATATTGTGCTCTTAGTAGCGAGACCAACTCTAATAGATGATATGATGATGCCCTTGGAGAAGCATTTTCCATCATCATAGGCTTTTATTGTTATCCTATGAGATGGATCCACATCATCCTCAGAATAACCCAAAACTGTGACAAATTTAAGTGTACAAATATTCAGCCGTGCTCCTCCATCTAGCAAGACATGTTTGACCTTAAAATTGTGGACAAAGACTTCAAGGTGAAGAGGGTCATTATGGTTGGGTCTATCTTTAGGAATATCCTGAGGGGAAAAGGTGGTATGTTGTGATGCTGATAGGTTCCCCACCATGGCTTGGAACTGGGCAACATCAATGTTATCTAGGACTACTGATACTTTAAGGGCTTGATCTAAGATCTTCTAATGGTGGGGATATACACACAATAGGTACAAGTTGGATATTTGCACAGGGGTCTTGTTGAGCTATTCAACAAGGCTATAATCAGATGAAGTGGGAGAAATAGGTCCTCTAGGGGGTGTAGGTCTAGTAGAGGTAGTAGGTCTAGATTGAGCTCCAAGTAGGGTGATCTTGGCATGGCATGTAGTGAAAATTCATCAAGGGTTTTTAGCCTTTAAGGTGAATGTGGATATGGGGGAATCAAATTCATTGAAATAGTTGATGATGTAGTCATATCCAATGCATGTGTAATTCACATTACCTTGTGAGTTAGAGTTTGAACTAGAGGGTTTCTCTTTGTTGTGATTACCCAAAGAATCTTTGAAAATAGTGTGATTAGAGTTGAATGCTAGTTTTGATGGATCAACTATTATTACACCATCATCAATAAGGTCTTGTATTGCATGCTTTAGCTAGAAGCATGGTGAGGGCCTATGTTCTTTCGTGTGACGGTAATCACATAATTTTTTGTCATCCCACCAAGATGCTTTAGTTAGTGGTTCATATTTGGTTATGGTAACTACAAGAAGTTATTATTGAGTAATTGTTGAAGTGTATTCTCAAGAGGTATCCCCAATGGTGTGAATTTTCCATCTTTGGTTCTATGGTGTCTTTGAGGTCTATCCTGCATGGAAATCTCAATTTTCTATTGAGGAGATGATGTTTGATTGGGAGTTTGTAAATTCCTAGGGTTTGCACCTTTCAAAGTGAGCTAAGGTTGTGTTATGCTAATTGTATGTGCATCTACAATGCCATCATTAGTCACATTCTTGGTTTTGGTGAAATTTTTTTCCTTGTTATTAGGCAAATTGGTGTTTGTATTTTCCTTGTTCATTTTTAGGATTCCCTTATAGGTAACAACATCTTCAATACTAGCCCCTTTTTTCATTAGTTCAGAAATGGTTCCTATAATTTTGATCTTAAGTTCATACATTATGTTGAGGACTAAGTTTTCAATGCACAAGTTAACTTATTGTTCTTTAGGAATTTCTAGCAAGCATTGACTAACTAAACTTCTCTAGCAAAGTAGGAATATGATAAATGGTTCTCCAATATTTTGTTTAGTTTAGAACAAATTGAAAAGTCTCACCTCATTTGTAATGTTAAAGGTAAAGTGGGAGATGAACTTGTCTACTAATTCTAACCAAGATTTGTTAGTAATTCAAAGTTTGGAGTACCATTCTAGTGCAAGCCCACCTAGAGAATGAGGGAACAATCTCATGAGGTAAGTGGGCTCATCACTGAGTTTGATAAAAGAGGCACAAAATTCTTAGATGTGATTAATGGGATTTCCTTTTCCTTCATATTTTTTGAATCTTGGAGCCTCAAGTGTTTTGGGAATGGAGGCATATACATAATTTTATAAAATGGATTAGGATGTAGGTCCCTTTTTTTATATAGAGCATATTTCTTTTAGACTCCCAATTCCTTGACTTGTTTGGGAAGTTGTTTGAATTTTTGTAATAGCTCTTCATTATGGTTTTGTGTGATAGCCTTCCTTCAAGTCTTTTGTGCTTATGAGTAGACCATTTTCTATGGGGAGAACTATGTCTATTCAATTCTAACATTTCAGTATCTAATGAGTCTAGTGATGTGTCAATAGATGGTGGAGGTATGTTAGTACCTCAAAGAAGAAAGGGTTCCTATTTTGGTAGATGTTGGAGTTCTTGTTGTCATATTTTATGTGGAACTCAATGTAGTATCGCCTACAATTTTCATACCATGTGTTTTCATTGCATTACTTGTTCTGGTTGTTGTTGAGATACCTCTGTCAATTGCATGCGAGACTGTGTATGTGACTGTTGTTGATACATAATTTTTTGCTTGAGGTGTCTTTGGTATTCCAACTATTGTTTGAGTTGCTCTTTCTATTGGAATTGGTGTTGATACATTGCATGTAATTTAAGTGGGTTTACATTGGATTGAGTGTTAGGAATGTTGGGTGCTTGTACCACTTGAGGTTGTTGTTCTTGTGGTTGATGTTGTTGTGAATGTGTGTTGGACATATTAAGACTTTGGACTAGTTTAGATTGATTTTGTTGGAGTATTTGGTTATGTCCTAGAGAATTGATCACCATAATGGTATTTTTGTTTAGGAAACTTTGTATGTTAGAGGTTTCTCCTTGGGACGTCATATTGACTTGACAATGTGACATGTTCCTCTTGCAAATGTGCATAATGTCAATAAGACTTTTCCTATGTACATCAATAGGGATGGTTTTAATTGATATTTCAAATAGTGTACTCATGTGAGGCTCCATAACATTTGACTTCATAACATTTGGTAGGGTTAAGAGAAAAGATGCACTTTGTTGATTTTCCTCCAAAGAAGGCATGTTTACCATCCCTCGATTACCAGTCCCTTTAGGCACATCTTGTTGTTGCACCATGTGATTGAGATCAAGTCTTAACATCCTTTTGGGATACTTAGGAAGAGTTTTCTTTCCCTTCATTGGTTGTGGTTCGTCAAACAAAGGATTAATGTTGATCTGTTCAAATGTACTTTGAGGATTTTGATGGTTAATTCTTGATGGCATCTTAAAGGTGTCATTACTTTGTTTGAAAACTCCAAAGATTTTTTCCCCTTATCTTAGTCCAAATTGATCATGTGGTTGTATGTTTTCAATTGTTGTGTTGGGCTGAAGTTTGGACTTTGGTCCCTCCAAGTTTGGGTTGAATTTGACAATTTATTGGGCTACCAAAATTTTGAAGTTTTTGTAGAATTTTTTGTCTTAACATGCCCTAGCCATTTCTTCATCAGTGATGCCATAATCAGTGTTAGAGTCATCACATAGGTGTACAATATTTTTTTGTATGTTTGATGTATTAGAGTTGAAGGTACTTGAATTGGGTTTGCTGAGTTCAAAGGAATGTGTTTGTTCATCCTCAAGTGTTGTTGGTACACTTCCACCTTTAGGTGGTATTGGCATGAATATAGGTTCAAAGTTAAGAATCTCTTGAACCATCGTATGTGTAGGGGAAGTGTTTGAAGGAAACCTCATAGCAATTGCATTACTTAGGGTGTGTCATGTCATCTCTTGATTATGGTGATCCTGCAAATACATGTTTAAGGGGTCGGCAAGAAATGGTTGTGATGCCTCAATTTTCTCTTCATAAAATATTTGTTGGGTTATTTTCTTCTTCTCTTATCTCAAATGAGGTTTTAGTTGTGTTGGCACCTTAGAAAACAAGGGTTGGTAAAGTTCTTCAAGTCTCTAAGTTGGTTGTGTCCTAGTGAGTGTTGCCATGATACCTAAGGATGTAGATGCAGTGGAGGAAAACCAAAATGGACTCTAAACTACCAACTATGCTCAAACAATACCAAGTACACCCTTGGTGCACTTGGGGCCCTAAAGGTAAGTAGTTGTTAAGTAGAAGGTATGCAGTTGGTAAACAAAGGTGCTAGGGTGACTAAAATGTAGAATAGGAGTGATTTTGAGTGTTTTTTAGGGTTTTGGATTGCAATGAAGGCTGTGTAAGTGTAGATTAGGGTATTGGAAACCTAGAATGAAATATGCAATTAACAAGTGTGCTCTGAAACTAACAATTGTGCACTAAAACTACCAATTGCACACTTGAAGTGTGCTACTAGTAAAACAAGGGTGAAGTTGGTTAAATAGGTTGAAATTTGATAATTAGGATGTGGGTATGCAATATATGAGTGTTTTTAAGATTTTTCGATGTTTTGGGGATGCTATGCAACCTAGGAAAGTGCCAAATGAGCTAGTGTTTTGATATACAAAGATGAAAATGTAAATGTGAATGACATTTTGAAGTTTGACTAAAGGGGATGAAAATGACTCTGTGATATGAAAAACAAAAATTAGGGTTAGATCTAGGACTTGGCAATGATGCTAGAGGTTGATGTATGCAAGGTGAACTATACAAGGGATGATGTGCTAGGGTTGATATGTGAGTTAATAGAATTTGGTTGTGGAAATGATGCTAGGATATTTGACAATGCAATACAAGGGAGGTATAACACTAGGGTAAGTCAAAATGATGCTTAAGGAGATTAGGAATATGATGATGCTAATGATAAGGGTATATGCAAGGTTTTGAACTTAGGTTAAATCTTTAGAAAGTATTTTTCTAGGAGTTTAATCTTGTGAAGATGGACTTTGGATCTTGACCAAAAAGTGATAAAAGGAAAGAATATCAAATTGGTAAAGATGACAAGGTCAAATATGTCAAGACATAGATAGAGTTTCACCAAAGTAAATGATAATAAAAGACAAGAGTAATAGTCAAGATCCATCACCCATCAACACTAAGAGATACTCTAGAACTCATACTTTGTTCAGATTTTTGACTAAATTCAAAGGTTTTGGGATTCAAAATGACATTTAGGGGGCTTAAAATGCTGGTTATGCTGGTTGGATATGCAATATGGAAATGTCCTAAGATGCAAAATGAAATTTTGGGTGCAAGATGTTGTTTTGGGTCAGATGCGGAATGAGGACCTACACAAGCTTCAAAATGCATTTCTAGGGTCCCAAAATGCAGTTTGGAGGCCCAAAATGGTGATGCATGTCCCCAAGTGTGCTCTAACAACACCAAGTGTCCTCAAATAGTTCCAACTCCACATATGGTGTAGCTAGAGCCAATTTGGGTGGAGATAGTAGTTTCATTGTGCAATTGGCATACTGTATTGAGTGGTTGCTGATTTTGAGTGGGGTAGTTGCCAAGTTGTTTTACTAGAGACCCAAGATGTTGGGGATGATGTTATGATGGACTAGGATATTTATAATGAATTTTAAAACATAAGGAATGATCTCCTAAGTGAAGACAATGAAAGCTAAGAGGTGTAGAATGCAGATCAGGGCATATTACTACAGCGGGACCTATCTAGGTGCTTATGGACAACTTTGAAGCCTCAAAATGCTACTTGGAAGTCCAAACTGGGTTCTTATACTACTATGTGCACTCAAATAGTACCAAATACACCTATGGTGTATTTGGGGCTAGTTTGGGAAGAGTTGGTAAACTGTGCTAAAACTAAGGCAATTTTAAGTACTAGGGTTTCTTGATTGATGTCATAGTGAGATAAATAGTAGAGGACTATGCTAAGACTAGAATAAAGGTTTAGAATGATCTTTAGGACACCCAAAATGATGGTTAAAATGTGTAAGATAAAGGTTTAGTAAGAAAAGGTGCAAGATGCAAGATGCAAAGTGTAGATTTTGAGGTTTAAATACAAAGACTAAGGGATGTACACTAAACCCTAATGAATGTGATATGAAAGATGAGGGATACTAAATGAGGGCTAAAAGGTGAAAGATGAAGCTTATATGATACAATTATAAGGCTCAAACTAGGGTGAGTGCAAGTGGATTCTATGCATGAATGAAATCTATGTTATGCCAAGCATGTTTAGGATCATAAATTACCATATTTTCCAAGTCTTGAATGTATTGGACCAAAATTTGCAAATTTTTGACGAAGGTTGTAATTTTTTGATAGTGTTTGATGTTTTGGAAAGGTTTTAATAGTTTCCAAGGTGTAAATTTTCAAATTGTCTTTTATCTTGATTAATGTTTTACACACATGCAAGACACATTAAGACAAGAATAGTTGTTGTTAAAAGTGAATAGTCACACCACAACCTAGGCTTTAGTACTATATCCACTAAATTCATACTTGAATCAAAGTTCATTCACACTTATCTAGAGTAGAAAACCTATAATCTTGGCACCACAAGCTCACCCTTACAACACACTCACTTCTTAGTTCTACCAAGGTCCACTTCCCATGAAGCATGACTTCCCAAGGGACTATTGTCTCTACTAAGGACCACTAGAATGTAGGATGTCTTCATAGGAATGGGTGACCCCTTGAGCCAGTGGATAGAAAATATTTTGGCCACCAAAACATGACTTTTAGTAAGGGCATTTTGTTTGGCAAGTGAATGATAAACTTCATTAGAAGGTCTCCCAAGCTCAAGAACTGGGCTTTGATGCACCACAAGGGTACTAGATGAGAGCTGTCATGTATCAATACCATTGACATGACTTTCACTATAATCAAGTTTTATATGGAAGCTAGAACATTGACCTACCTTTTGGCCCATTAATACTCTGAAGTCATCTCCTGGCAAACCTAATATCAAGTATCCTTGTCTAAGGCAAGCTTCTTATAGAAGTCATACATATTTCTCTTACAGCCAAGATCCACAAATGACAAGGGGAGAGGATACATCCATGTAACCCCTAGGGTTTTAAACATCGTATACATACCAATAAGAAATGAAAATGTTCATTTTATGCACCAAACAAAGTGTTATCTAGTCTAGGAAATCCACACACATGGTTTTGACAAACACATAGGATCTTTCCTAACATCTTGCAAACAAGCATTAGTAGTTTTTAAGGATTATGTGTTCATCCAATGATCACCACATGCTAAAAATAGATCATAAATAACACAAAAACATCTACTCTAGGCCTTAGAATGAAATGGAAAGCCTAGATGTAGATTCTAATTGAAACATGTGCTTTCTATGAACCAAGTGCACTCTAACAGAGAAAATTGTGCCCCAGAAGGCCAGAATGGCTCAAGATACCCCTAAGTGCACTTAGATAGTGCTAACTATGTCTATGGTGGACTTAAGGCCCATAAGGGTGTAGATGGTAGTTTCTGGGCACAGATGGGAGACCAGGTGCAAACTATGAGGAATTGACCCCTAAATAATACCTAGAAACTAGATTTTGAACTTTACCCTCCTAGGTGCTGTCAAACAATGTAGACTATGCCTATGGTATAGTTTGGGCCCAAAAGGGCACATTTCTTCCTTTATAAGAATAGTTGGTAAGTTAGGAATAACAAATAGGAGTTATGATGGCTCCTTAGACTCCTAAAATTGCCTCCTAGGGGTCCTAAGTGTGCCCTGATAGAGTAGACTGCACCTTAAGACATCAAGTAATCATAATGCATGAAACAAGAGCATACAACCATATTATAGGCTCACTAATTAGACTAGGTGTGATAAAGGAGAGAGAATAAGCCCTATACCCCTCAAAGTGAGATCCTTCCTTGCACCTACAAGCACAAACACAAGAAACCCAAGTTAGTTAAGCATGTCCACGTCGGTTTCACCAATTGTAAGACCAAAAAATGGCTAATGTCTAACATACTATGAGAAAATCACAAACTCAATAAACATACATTGACACCCTCTAGTCTACCATGAAAGCCAAATATAAAAAAAGGAAGCAAGACAATGTTAGAAACCCCATCCTTCATTTGTAGCTCCCATGTCCTTCTTTTTTCTCCATATGATGTAGCTCCAAATTGGCTGTAGTGCACACTATGTTGAAGAAAAAGCCTAAGATGATGATAATGCTATGAGAATACTAGAAGATGTGATTTTAATGTGTGTGTGAGAGAGAGGAAAAACTATGAAACTAGGGACTTAAGAATTAGGGCCAAAAATGAGAGGAAGAATGCTCATTTTATAATCAACATGAAAGATGAGAGCATTGGAATTGTTAGCTTAGATATGTGACTTGGCAAGAGATTCCTTTGAGAATTCATGATGCATATGACACAAGATGCCAAATGTAGGATTTTATGATGCTTGGAAGTCAAACTTGGCTAAATATGGAAGAAAATCTATAATGTGTCATATGGCACCTCAAAGCCACTTAAAGCCAAGAATCTATGACAATGTAAGCCAAATATGGATGTGCATAAGAGAATAAGAATATATGGAGTACAAAAAATCTTGGCAAAGTGTAAATGGAGAATTTGTGATGTGTCATGCCCATGTGTCATGATGATGTCAATATTAGGTGGAATATTTGAATTAAATATCCATTATTACACACCAATAAAATTTAGTAAAAAATGGAATTAATGGTGGAAAATATGACTTATGAAATTGAGAATTTCCATGGTTTTTTAATGATGAACCAATTAATTCATAAAATATCAATCAATTGAGAAGGTTAGTTAAGAATAATTAGTGAAATGACATAGGATTAAACGATGGGTTATTTAATCCTATAGAGAAAATTAGTAGATGATTCATCGATTTGATTAAATAAGTGTGATAGTATTTAGTGATGAAAATGTGACGATAATGGAGATTGACTAGGATGATGATAGATAGACCAAAGCTATGGTCAAATTGATTTATTGCTCAAAATTGATAACATGCCAAGGAAACATGATATGAATTAAAGATATGTAACATTCAACTGAGTTTCTAAAATGATACAAGCTCAAGATTGGTCCCCCTGTCTATCAACCAATAGCCAAGAGAACTAGAACTCCTCTATGTCATCTATATGAGTCAACAACTAGTTTTCCAATTTTGATAGGGTTGATCATAATAACATCGATGAACACTGTCAATGTTATGAACTTGTTGATAATGCCATGATCCAACACTGAGAGACTTGACAATGTCAAACATTAGATTATGTGAATGATAGTTTGACCTAGCATTGAGAGCATGACAATACTAAGGTCACATTGATAAGATTTGATACATTTATAGGTTTCCATGGCATTGAAAGCCACAACAATGCCTAGGATTGAACAAATGATGATAGATTTGGGATGTTTGACATGTTCTGGGTTGATTAAGACTAATTTTGGTTGATTCTAGGTTAATTTGGGGTGATTTTAGGTTGATTTAATATGATTTTGCATTGATATGATATGATTGCAAGTTGCTCTAAAATGTTTGGGCATAAGATCAGAGTTAGTGGAATGACAAAATATGATGAATTAGTATGAAAAGTGATGTCGGTTCAAGGGCTTGAGAGTAGTTTTAGTGGTTAAAACTCAAGGTAGTGACCAAATAATAGAAATGATAGCTCAATTTTTTCACAACAAATATATGAATATAATGCAACTGGCAGTTTGTAAATCAGAGTTGAAATGAAAAAGTTATGGCCTCTTGAGTGTAACATAAGGATTATGGGAGCAGTTCTAGGTACCTTACTACCCCAAATGCACCCAAAACTGACCCAAGTGCACGTAGTATGGACTTGGTAAGCCCAAGTGTGCTATGATAGTACCAAGTGTTCCCTGGGAACATTTGAGAAGCCCAAGTGCACTTTGAAAGTGTAGATTGCACCATAGAAGGCTCTAGGTGCCAAAATTAGCTTGATTGGACTCAGAATGACCTAAAAGTTTGTGTAAATGCCCAAAATAGTATAAAGAGGTTAGAACATGAGTCAAATCAGTCAAACATGGTCACATTTATTCAAAATTGGTCAAAAAATGGTTAGACTAAGGCTGGATTAGGTGGAAAGCCCTAGAAGGTTGACAAATAGTGTAGGAATGTAAGATGAAAATGATCTAGTGTATCAAAAGACTTTATCATGGTGGTGAATGAAGATATGAGTGAAATAAGACCAAAGAGATGAGATGAGGACCAGCTAGACTGAGGTGAAGAGTTTTGCTTTCAAAAAGTGCACTATATGTCAAATGGAGCTTCATTTTGATGAAACTGTAGATGCAAACCATTTTTGAGTGTCTACAGTAATATTATTATGTTGTCTCCTAGTCATAGTTAGACTCATTTTGAAAGATTTTTATCTACTCAATCTCATCTAGCTACATTACAAGCATAAGATGCAAATACTAGGGCTACATTGATAAATATTCAAGCCATTTTGACCCCAAACATGGAGGTATTGCACAAGGAACTAGCCTTTGTAGAAACAAAAAAGAAGAGAGATCCTCATCTTTCTAATCATGAAGGCTTAGTGGACCTTGATGCTGAGATAAATTGTTTAATTTATTCTACAGAGGTCGCATAAAACAATTGGGATGCAACACTTAAGATTATAGTGGAGGTCCATTAAACATTTTTGGAAAAACACACTATTCATGTACCACCCATGATATAAGTGTGAAAAAGGGGGATATTGAAGAAAATGAGAGATTACCCAAAGGGGGTGTAAAAGTAGAAATAGACTAAGCCAAAAATTGAAGCCAATTTACATAGCAAGAGTATATCAGATTCAGATACAACATAAAATAATCAACTTAGGGGGAGTTATGAAGTTTTGAGGTATGAAAAATAAGTCATTAATTTTGCAAAATTTTGAACATTTTGAAAGTAAGAATTTGAGCCAAGTAAACAATATAGATTATTTTAGTTATGCTGAATAGGATTATATATGCATGAAAAAGTTTTTTTCTACTCATGTAAATGGTGGAGATTGTTGATCTCATTTTGGTCTTGAGATATGAGTGACAATACACTTAAGTCTTTACTTAATAGTACTTAGTGCATGTCGAGTAAGTAGTGTATTTTGAGCATAAGTTTTAGATAACACATGCCAAGTGAGATATGTAGTATGTGTTAAGCACCAATATGTGTCAAGTAGATAGTTAGTGTTGAGTTACTCCTATGTCAAGAAATTTAATAGATGTCGAGTTATTAATATGTTGGGTGAATAATGAATGCCAATTCATTTAGAAAATGAGTTATAACATTAAAGATATAGTTGATGTTGAGAATCATAGGCTTCAAGTGTCAATTAAATAGTTTTGGACATAGTTGTTTGTAATGACACAAATTCCTATATAAATTATTTTTTGGCCAACTTAAGGATTATTTTGCAATTTTAGATGATAAGAAGAAATCTATAATGAGAATCCCTATGCAATACATGCAAATTATTAGATTGAGGGGTATTCTAAGTGACAAAATGGGTGAATCATAATCATTGATTCCCACCTTACCCTAAGTCACCTATGTCTTCTTGACAAGTAAAAACCCAAAAATATTATGTGAGCAAAGAGAGAAGTTTTCATGCAGAGACAGAGAACTCATGGTGACTAAGGAGTTGTGATTGAGATATGAATTGTATAATTAGATAAAGAGAATAGAGAAAAGAAGAGAGAGGACATAATTGATACATTTGATTGAGAGGATCAAGCATACATCAACAAAAAGGTGATCTAATATCTAGTAGAGAGGTGCTAACCAAAGAATCAAATCTAAGACATTCTAACAGGTGAATTAGTAAAACTTTCTTAACCAAGTAGTCAATGTAGGCTTTCATAAATCCTTTAATAGGATTCTTACTTCATTGTAAGTTGAAGTGCTTTAACCAAGCACACTTCTAATAGGGTAAGATCTAACAATATTTGTAAGCCTTTAAGAAGAAAGACCTTTCATAGGGTAGATCATAGTTTATGATCAAACATTGTAACCTTCATTAGATACACTTTACAACTACAGTAGTGAAAATTGATGGGTATTATACCCACCCTAGTTTTACCTTCTCATTTGAGGGTTTCTAGGTAACCAAATATCTTGTGTCACATATGTGTTGAATGTTTTCTATTTTCATGCTATGAATGAACATGCTTAGTTTGGTATTTTAGTTTACATGCAAATTGTGAGATGGATGTGTGGTGAATTTTTTAATGGATAAAATATTGAATTAATGATTCACCCCTACCCCCCTCTTAGAGTTTACTTTCCCTATTGTATTTCCAACACAACAAACATCAGGTCTAGTTGGGAGAAAAAGGAATGCTCAACCGATAGTGGACAACTTGGCACAAACAAAAATGCTTGGTGAACACTGGATAACTCAACACATACACAAAATCGACAATGACTATAACTCTGCACTAACTACAACTCAACAATCATTGGAACTTGAGATTAATTGGTAGACTAAATAAAGATGAGCAGGATAGAAAGGAAACCATGGATGCTCCTAGGTCATAATGTGAAGCTAATTCATAATTATAAGGCTACTATTTTACTTCTTGTTCATAGTAGTAAAAGGTAGGTAGGAAGTAGAAAAGTAGTTCCTTTGCATTGGACTCTTAAAAGCAATTAAGAAATGTATTAATAAGGAATCAACTACATAGTGCATGTTAAAATTGATGAATGAACTAAAGTAAGGAAAGTCAAATCTATAAGGAAAATGATATGGTGATTTGTATAAGGATATGTTTGACATTAAAGTAATAAGAGAGACTAATGTAAAATATTAAATGTACCAATCAATGTAAATGACAAACATGGAAAAACCGTCAAATAAAAGGATTTTAACTTGTAGGGAACTTGTTGATACAATGATCCCATGTTTGACTAGAGTTTTATATAATAAGATTTGATGACTTTGGTTGAATCTTTGTAAAGGAAGAGGTATCTTAGTAGTTTAGATAGGTACATTTACATATGCCCTTGATCATGGGCTAAAATAAATACTCAACTTAATATCTATAGATAATAAACAAAAGGTAGGCTTGTGCTTGTTTATGCCCATCATAATTATGTAGTAGGAAATCCATAATTAAATGCTATCTTTCTCAAAAATCATGCCTAGCCATCATAATACTAACGACATATAAAAAAATTATAGTGTTGTTTTGAAAGCTAATGTTATATGACCAATGGCACCTTTGACAGTCGGTTGTTGGAAATTTTTGATGGCCAATTGTCGATCATACAACATCACCATAAAAATGGAGTTGTAAATTTAACTTTAGTGATGATAGGTGACAAGATATATTCTCAACTATTATGATGCCTAGTTATCACAAGATTGACGCAACTCCAAATTTTATGACAGTCTCTCCATTGCATAGTTTTGGCATCCTACCCATGTATTGCAATTGCATTTTTTTGTCAAATGTTTGATAGAGAGACTAACCATCAAAGGTTTTTTAGTGAATGAATTTACTCCCTCTCTATGTCAAATGTGTGATAGCCAAGCATCATAATATCAATGAATATTCATAAAAAAGGGCTTCAAATGTACCAGTGACATGAATCTTATGAGCTCCTATTCATGAATTACTGATCAATGAGTTTGACCTTAAAAAGTACATAGTTAAATCTAGATAGAAACATCACAGATCAATAAAGGCTAACACATGACATCATTAGGATATTGAGAGCTAATAAAATATATTCAGTTGCTCTCTTTCTCCTCCTATTTCTTTTAAAGGTCCTCTTAAGAAACCCACATACCCAAATTGATTTTTTTGAGATGATTTCAATACTCTCTCCCACCTCCCATACTAATTATTAAATATTCAAACTATAACAAATGTAAGACCAAAATAATATATCAATTCTATACATTTTTCATCATTTATAGTAAGTTCCATGTAGTGGCTAGTATTTGCCCAAACTTTAGTTATAATATTAATTTAATTATAGTTATAATATTTTTTATTAAAATATTTTGCAACAATTCACTAATATTATAAATATTATAAATTTAAGCACTTAGTTTATATATTAAATGTTATGGTGAACATAAATGTAAATTTAGAGAGAAAAAATTAAATATACAAATAAACTAACTTCAACTTGCACTATGAAAATTTCATAGAAAAATAAAATAATATTTTGATTTTGAATTTTTTTTTTTTTATGTAATTTTAGAAGCTAGAGAACAAATCCATAAATTAAAAAAAGATTGTTTAAAGGGACTTAGAGTTTTATAAATCCAAAACTATGAATTATTTAAAAGCCTTATTGTGTTTTTTGCAGGCTATACTATTGGAATCAGTTGTACTTAACTAGTTATTAATTTGTTCTATCTCGACTAACTTTTATTTATTTTCATTTTAACTTTTACTTTTTGTAATGTTCATTTGTAGGATTTTTAATTTTTGAAATTAAAAAATTTATTTTACTCACTTATAAATTTGGGGTCTTATCAGAGCAGATTTTGAGGAAGCACTATCCCATATTTTAGAATAAAAAATATAAATCATATTAACTTTTAGAATATGAAAGAAGGCTATTAAATATATTCATAAACAAATGAAATTGTATGATTATTTTAATAATATCTTTTCTTTTATAAAGATTATATTTTATGAATAATATTTTATATAATATATTTTTTATTTTAAAAAGAATATGAATACTTTAAGATACAACTTAATTAGTTATAATAGTACGATGATAGTTTTATTTAATTAGAAATTGCTATTTAATTATTATTATTTTTCGAATATTTAAATATTCAAAATAACATAATATTTTTTTAATCTTTCTAAATTAAAAATTAGATTTTTAATGTAAGATTATATTTAAAATTTTTAAAATATTAATTAAATATTACTAAAATTATATCAAATTTTATCAAATTTTTAAAATTTTACTACTCTATATATTAAGCTATTATAAATTACCATAAATACATGCCACTATGCGGCACTTGTTTTGTTTTAAAGTTCTAATTAAATTTTAATTAATATGATATGTAGAAAGTCACATTAATTAATGTGAGACAATAATGTAGTGGATCCTAAAATATCATCTCATTTCTATGAAATATGCGTAAGCATCTATTATCCAATGCGTGTAAACATAAATAATAGTGATTACTTTTTAAATTAAAAAGTTGACATGTTACATTAGAAAAAAATGAATACTTAAAAAAAAAAGTAAAAATCTAATTGGCTAAAATGAGTTTTGGTAATAACAAGTTAACAAAAATGCATTGTAATAGTATATGTCTATTTGCAAATACTAATAACATTTATATTTAAATCAATAAGAGATGCCCTACACTATAATTCCATGATGAAGAAACTAAATGTTTCAAAAGTTTAATTTATTTTGTCACAATTATCAAATATAAATTTTCTTTCAAAAAGCGTCTCTAGAATTCTCTAAATCGTGCATTATTATTACACTTTTAATATTAAAAAACTTACAAATAAGCACACCACTATTTATATTACCTTGTGATTCTTACAATGAATACTATAGCTACCCAATTATAAAAAATTGAAAAGAAGACACAATAGAGTGCATATTCAAGATAGAAGAATCTAATCTTATAATATAGATAATGTAGTTGATCCTATTCATTTAAGAAGGGAGTGAACATGATCCTAGTTCTGGAAACCCATGTTGTCTATTAGTTTCAAAGACATCATCATTCACAAGGTAGGAATGTTTGGCCATCAGTGTGATCAAGCCATCCTATATAGGTTGATTCATGTATTGAAGAATTTTATATATTTTAAGTTATGGACCAAGAATTAGTCATTGTCAAGCAAGCTAGAGGCTGCCAAGTACTCAAACAATTGCCAAGTTTATCTAGGATAGTAATTACTAAGTGATATAGAGGGTAAGTAATTTAGTATATGCAGAGAAGATTTAAGGCTAAGGGACAACATGATGAAATGGTTTATGTCAAGCATTAGTATGATATAAGTGTTGAGTAACATAATTTCACATTTCTTTTGAAATTGCACAACCTTTTAGGTAAACCATTTTTACTGAGCTAGAAGCATCTTTTACGAATCAAGGATGTAATCAAAGATCTAATTATGTGTGAAATAGAAGATCATATTAATCCCTATGTGAGGCAATCTACCAATCAAAAAATTGCAAGGAATAAGTGGAAAAATAAATGAATCTAGATCATTGATTGGAATCTAAAAGGTTCACCCAAATAGCTATTTAAGTAGGGTCTATGACCTAGTTTTCATGTGTGAGTGTGTGTGGATGAAGAGTTAGGTTGCATGCACTTTTTTGGAGTTAAATCAAAGTATTAAAGACATAAGAGACTGAGCAATGTAGTGAACCATTTTTTGGAAATATGAAGAAGATAAATCATAGTAACATAATAATATATTACATAGAGGAGATCTATTATCATGAATGTAGTGAAAACCAAAGGATCAAGTAATGAACATATTTTTTAGGGTTTAAATCCCTTGGAAAAGAATATTTAATAAGATTTTCTAATTCTCCTAATAGAGTACTCACTTAGTCATGACATAAAAATCCTTTACTCAAGGTAGAACTTAGGAAAGATCTTGAAGATGGAAGTCTACAAGTTGGGAAAGACAATTGAGAACTAGAAAATTGAAATAGAGCTTTCCCTACATCAGTTGAATGAAGCAAGAGATGAGTTAAAGTGAGAATTAAAGAGAAAGAAATAGATAGCTATTGAAGAGAATGGCACACATTACCATGAGATTAACACTACTAAATTTTTTATAAATGGAAACATAAGTGAATTCGATGTAGTAGTTGTAGATATGATAAAAAAGAATGGATCCCTAATTGAAGAGGTCAGAAATCTCAAGATAGAATAAGAAGTCCAATCAGTATTACTATGTAAGGTGATCAAGAAAAAAAAAAAAGAGAGGAAAAAGTCATGATTGAAGATGACAAAAGGATACTGACCAAAAAACTTGAAGAAAAGGCATCATAGGTGAATAAGATTGTTCACATGCAATTGGATACATTGAATCAAATGATGATTGTAAATTATGAATTGAATGGTAAAGATATTGAGATCACAAAATTGAAGTTGCAAAATGAACAATTGAGAAATGATCTAAAAAGAGAAAAAGTGTTTTCCAAAGGTTTCAAAAAACCTCATAAAGCCATCAAGTATTTTAAGCAATTTATGAGATCTCCTAGATCCAATAGTGATACTTCTATATTGGGATACACTTATATTGAAGAAGGAGAATCATCTAAAAGTGGTGAACAAAGGAATAACAAAGGTGAGAACTCCAAACCTACTTGTCATAATTGTAGTAAGATAGGCCATATTGCCAATATTTATAGTAGCAAGAGTACAAATCATAATATTAAGTAGAAATTCATGGGTCAATGCCACAAATGCAATAAACAAGGATATCAGGCACATGAATGTAGAACCAAAACCATAAGCATGAAAAGATTTGAAGGTTATTGCTATAACTCTCAGAAGTATGGACATAGAGCATATTAATGTAGATCCAAGCCCAAATTGTCATCAAACAAGAAGAAAAAGATAAAGCACAATGACAACTCTTATAATTTAGATTATACTTCTTGGTATAGTTGTGACTATTGTTAAGAGTATCAATATGTTGCTGAAAATTGCATAAGAACACATTTATAAGTGACTAGAAAAGATGGTTTCAAGTCAAACTACATGTTTTAGCTATTTAAAGACTGGTGACATAAGTAGGAATTGTCCAACAAGGTCAAAAGAACCTAGCAGTGATTTCGACAAAGGCAAAGGAAAGGAAGATGTTGAGAAAGTCAGAGATGAGATGAAAAAGACATGGAAGAAAAATGAAGATTGGAACACATCAAGTTCAAATAGGATCACTTCACCCAATGGGTAACGTGAACAAACCACCTCCAATTAAGAAATCATGATGTATGTGTGGGACTAATATTTAAAAGACATACTCTATGTCAGTTCCAAGGATTTACTTGTAAAACATTATATTTTCATCAAAAAAGATGCAAAGTGTTTATTAGAATTTCTTTACGTTTTGTCATTTTCATGTTACTGTTGAGCATGAAAAGTTTCACTATGGTTGCCAAGTGAAATATAGTTAATGCTGAGCTATCATAAGTGATAGTGTTGACCAAGCTCATAGTGGTTGCCAAGCATAAAGGAAACTAAATGGAAGCCAAGTGAGTTGAAATTTCTATTCAAGCTAAGATTACAGTTATGTAAGCACTGAGCATTAAGAAGAGGGAGAGAATGTGAGGGGGGAGAGAAAGTGTGAAGAGAGAGAAGTGAGAGGATACAAATGTATGACACTTGATTGAAATGTGCTTAGTCTTAGAATGTAACACTTGATTCTTAGACATATTTACTATTCTTATGTTGTCACAATGTATGACAATAGTTTCAATGAATTCTATCAGGTTATACCCTTCAACATCTGTTTCATCCAAAAAATTTGATTACAACTGTTTTCTGCTACAACATATTTTTCTTCAATTGTACTTTGTGAGGTACAATCTTGCTTCTTTCTTAGCCAAGAAAGAAATCTTCCTCCAAGAAAGAAGGTTCCACCACTGGTGCTCTTTTTGTCATCCATACTACCTACCCAATCAACATTAGTATAATCATATAGAGTGAAACAATTAGATCTATCATACCACAATCCAAACTCTAGTGTCCCTTTCATATATTTAAATATCCTTTTGACTGATGCATAATGTTCCTATCTGGTATCAGCTTGAAATCTTACGATAATTCTAATTGCATTAGCTATATCTAACCTTTTGTAAGTTAGATATTGCAATCCTCTAATCATTGATCTATACTTATTCTATTCAATAGTAGGTGCCTCATCCTTTGTTGATAACTTGTCTCTACTTACCATAGGTGGTCCAAAAGGCTTACATGTTTCCAAACCAAACTTTTTTAGTAAATCTTTCAAGTACTTAGTTTGAGGAATAAAGATTCCTTCTTAATCTTGCATGATTTGTAATCCTAGAAAATAATTCCATCTCTCCTATCATGCTCATTTCACATTCCTTCTTCATTTCTTCTCCAACCTTGTCACTTTCATCATCATTTTCTCCAAATATGATATCATCAAAAAATATTACCAAAATCATCAATCCATTATCAACTTTTTCCAAATAGATATTACTATTTGACATACCTTTTCCATATCCAAGATTTGTTAAATGCTTGTCCAACCTTGCATGCTAGGTTCTAGGTGCTTGCATCAAGCCATAAAATGATTTCTTCTATTTGCATACTATGTCCTTGTTATCTGTCAAAAGACAATATTTAGGTTGTGCTATGTACATCTCTTTTTCAAGTTCTCCATTCATAAATGCTGACTTGACATACATTTGATATTCTTTTAATTTCTTATATGCTTCATATGCTAAATATAACCTTACTACTTCTATTCTTTCCACAAGAGCATAGGTCTCATCATAGTCTATTCCTTGTATTTGTGAGTAACCTTTACATACCAATCTTGCTTTATTCCTTACAACTTTGCCTTGTTCATTCATTTTTTCTCTAAATGCCATTTAGTTCTTATCACATGCTTCTTTGCTAGTCTAGGAACTAATTCCCATGTCTCATTCTTTACTATCTGATCCAATTACTCTTTCATAGGTTTTTTCTAATAGTCATAATTACATGATTCATTTGCATTCTTAGTTTCAACTTGAGATATCAAACATAGTTCTTCATTGATTCTGCTTCTTGTCATTACACCTTTATCTTTTCTTTCGATGATCTTCTTGGGTGGATGACTTTTTTATCATATTCTTACCCAAAGTAGGAGTTTCTATCTATACTCTTAGCTTTGTTGAAGGTTCCAGGCTTTGTTCCTACCTTGGATATCCTTCATTTTGCAAATCATTGTTAATCTCAAAGAATAATTCATCATTCCTTGCATTAGTAACAATATTCAAATAATCTAAATTGTAATCAACTATTATTTCTTGTGTCCTAAATTTCTCATCAACTCTTGCATTTGCACTTTCCATAATGGTCTTAGTTCTTATATTATAACATCTATAAGCCTTTATTTTCAAAGAATAATCAAGAAACATACCTTCATCACTTCTAACATCAAACTTACCAATATCATTATCTCTTTTGATATAACACTTACTTCCAAAAATTCTAAAATACATAACTATAGGTGAGTGACCAAACCATAATTCAAAAGGTGTCTAGTTTGTGTCTTTCTTGACTAAAACTTTGTTCATATTATAGACTATTATATTCACAACTTCTCTCCAAAACATCTTGGATAATCATTCTTAGCTAACATAGCTCTTGCTACTTCTATTACTTATCTATTTCTTCTCTCTACTATACAATTTTGTTCAAGGGTTCTTGTACCTGATAATTGTCTTTTGATTCCATTACCTTCACAAAAGATGTTAAACTCATTTAAAGTAAATTATTCTCCTCTATTTAATCTTTAACATTTAATCTTAATGCCTAATTCACTCTCAACTCAGTTCTTAAATATCTTGAACTTATTGAATGCCTCAAGTTTTTCTTTAAGAAATGCAACCCACATCATTCTAGAAAAATCATCAACTAAAATCGTGAAACTCCTTTCATGACAGAATCCTTTAGTCTTCACTGCTAAGATCTATATGAACAATCTCCAATTTTTCTATAGTAGTAAACTTTTTACTAGGAAAACCAGTTCTATGATGCTTTTCCCAAACACACTCCTTGCAAATTGTGTTAGTAGCTTTTACAATCATAGGCAAATCTCTAACTATAAACATACTGCTAGTCTTCACAATACTGTCAAAGTTTATATGAAAAAATCTCCTATGCCATAACCAACTCTCATCTACCTTTGCAACCAAACATGTAATTTTAGTGGGATTCAACTGAAATACATTACCTCTAGATCTAGTTCCTATTCCATTTACCTTTCCATCTTTATCTCTGGTCATGCATGTCTTCTCTATTAACTACAACTCATAACCTTTGTCAACTAGTTGTCCAACACTCAAAAGAATGTGCTTCAAACTATCATACCCAAAATATACAAGGGGCAAAAACACACATTCAATTATTTATTTATTTTTTAAGTGAATAATAATTAAACATACTAGGTTGATAAGCTTAACTTAGTTAAGACACAAATATATTGCACGAAGACAATAGGTCTAGATTGTTTAAAAATTAATACCTTGACATACCATGAAGGTTTATAAATTAATGTAGGAATACATTTTTAAATAAAAACTTTCATCGTTTAAATGATTAATTAATTTAAACAATCAAAATTAAAAAAATTATCTCATTATTACTTTTAATTTCCCTAAGAATATTACACCATAGAACAATAGTACCTAAGCTTACTAGTAACATCATTTACAATTAATTTAAATCCTATTAACATAAATCAATAAAATATCTTTCAAGTAAAAATTTCAATTAACAATATGTTTCATTAATTCGAATGGCCCTTTAAGTAATATAAGTCTTATTTATTTAGAACATTGGATAGAACAAACTTGCTAATTAAAATAATGTCTATCATGCAATCAAATAAACTTAATTAAATTTTTTATTTTAATAACAATTAACAATATTAAAATTCAAATATACTAACAACTAATTGTAACATAATACTACTACCTTTATCTAATACCAAAATAAATCCTAACATTAAAAAAATAATTTAATGACTAAAATTTAAAACATATAAATTTTATAACAAAAGAATCAATAAAATCAAAATCAAAATAGATTAAAACAAATTATTATTTAAACTACACTTTAAAAATCTACTACCTATACACCACTACATAAAATAATAAACAATACTAATATTTAAAACAAACATATAAATTAAATCACTAACCCATTAAAGCAAACTAATATTTACACTAAAACTAATTTTAATATAAACTAACTAATATACTAACTTAATTCTTCTACAACTAACCTTTAAAGAATTATTTAAATAAACACTAACCTAAACTGAAACCTAAACTAACCCAACAACTAACATTCTAACTACCTAGCTCACCAACCACTAACCCCCTATAATCTAAACCTATGTGCTTGAAAAGTCACCTGCTCAAGCCTTCACATGGGCACCATTCCCCACTTGGGCGCATTCCCAAGTGCTAACGAAGTGGGATGGGAGGTGGCTACACATTTCACACCAGTCGCCAAAGTATACTTGGCAATAAAAAATCCCATGGAGTGGTGGGGAGAATAAAATCGAAGGCCATGCCAACACAATTTGTAACTAAGACACCCTCGCTTTGTTATGCATGCCTACCACGTGGAGATTAATGTGGTGGGTGCAATTTGACAACTTATTTTTTTTAAATAGAAAAAAAAAATCAAACCCGACTTTTAATCATAGCACACATTTATAACATGCAGCAAGTGAAGGAAGACTGTGCCTAGGACTAGAAGGGTTTAATGCATAAATGGTTAAATGCATAAAGTTTAGTGGTTAGAAAATTTAGGATATTTTAGGATATTTGAATACAATTTCTTCCTTTAATTAATTTTTTTTATTTTTTTTATTTTTAATTTAAAACCAAAGCATCCACAGAGAATATTTTGTATTACAACATGGGATTAAAACATTTTGCCGATACAAAATCCAAAGGGTTTTTTGCTCTTAGAAGCACAATTTATTTTTAAAGTGTTATTTTGTCTAAGTATGACATTTTTGAACATTTTTTTAGTTTTATTTTTTTAATTGCAAGGGGGTATATATTTTTTCCTATATGGGTTTATAGCTTAGAGTTCAATAGTTTGTTTTCACAATAATGCAAGACCAATTTTATCTCTTATAAAGCAAGAAATCAAATTGATGATTCAACCATATCAACCTTTTTTTTTCTCAACATAATTGAACCCAAAATTCCATAAAATTCCATGTTACCATTTTATCTATTTTTTAATACAACATGCATATAACTAAAAATACAAAAATCTCATAAGCAAGTGTATCACTCAATCATTTTATTTTTATTAAACCACCTGTTTCAAAGGCTCCACTGGGAAAGAACCAGTAAGAAAACCTGACATCGTTGCCACTTCAATTTAAAAAAAATTTTTACATATGATTTCAATCTTGAGGAGAAATCTCCTCTACACAACTACATTTCAAAAACAAATTGAATTTCCTTCTTAGCCCTTAACAAGGGATCCATTTCAAAGTTTGCAATATATCATGGTGATCATGGAGAGAACTAAAACTAACCAGAAGACAACCAATCATAACATGAAGACTAAATCAGACATTCACTACCAAATTGAGTTTTCACAATAGGTTCGACATTGAACCAAACTAGGGAGAAGATGGATTTTTCTGATAGGAGATGTCAAACACAACACCAAAATAGGTGCCCTTTCACGGCTATAAATTCAAGAACTTCCATTCTTCATTCTTAAATTCCAAAACTCATACGTGATTTGTGCTGACAAGTAACGATCCATAACACCCTACTCTCTCTCCCTCTTCTCATCTTGAGAAGAGACTCTACACTGTCAAAGTCCAACAAAAGATCTTCCCCCATACATGGCCACTTTGGCCCTATCCAAGGGTGAGTAATGCCAATACACCCATACAATCCCCTCAAAAATTCAAAACAAAACACAAGGAGAGACATTGAATAAAACCCAATTTCAATCCCTGCCAACATACTCAACACACACACAACTACATAAGTAATAAACCTAAAACATGAAGCATAAGAAGAAACCAAAATGAGCTTAAGTACTCCTACCTTCAAAAATTGGGTTATGGAAAATGGACAAAATTTGAGATGAGCTTGCTTTCCTCTCCTTCTCCTTCAATTCTGAAAACCACTCTAAAACTAGAGGTTGGGTGAACACCCAAAATCCTCTCAAAATTGCCTCTAAATAAGATCTTAAACTCATCTACCTCTAAATAGAAATAACTCCCCCACTTGCCCAAAAGTTCTAGAGGCTTCTAAACTTAACTAGACCTAAGGCTAACCTCAAAGTGGAGTTAAAGTCATCCAACTCAAGATGAAAACTATCAATTTTCATAATAAAGAAAAAATGGGGTTTTTGAGTGACCATAAAAGTAAACAAAATGGGTTGGGGGGTGGAAAATGCCCCCAACCCATACCCATAACCCTTGGGTACTTAGATTTCATTATTTTAGGCCTTTAGGATTAATTTGGGACCTAACAAAAGCTAGGAATTTTTAGGACTATCTAACAACATTCAAAATGTAGATTAAACACTGATCCAGATTAGGGGTAATTAATCTTGATTAAAAATTGATTAGGAAATAGGTCACTAACTTAGTCTAACTTAGATCTTCAAGTTACTCAGTTAACCCTAACTATCATGCTGAAAAGCATATACAATTCACGAGTCTCAAGCGACACTATAAAAACACTATTACAAAATATTAACATTTACTAATTATAGAATGATATATTCATACATCTCATGATAAAAATAAAATACAACTAATGGAGTTTCCAAAAATGGTACATAGGGTTCAGTTTTGTTTCTTTTTTAGGTTTCTCAGCTTAAATATCTTGCACACTCATTGCACACATTAGTAGCTCAAGAAAAACAAACATACATATGTATATAACGTATCAAGGAAATCTCATAATTTAAAACATTCATCTTTCAATAATTAGTTATTTATCTCATTCTACTCATATTCTTAATCATTAAAATTGCATAATCAAAGTGTTAATTCTGAATTCACTTACATCATCAAAATACATGTTCATAAAACATTAAATGATGCAATCAAATATTTGAAAGTAAATATCACACCACATGAAATAACATAATATGTTTAGTGTATCCAATAGTGTCTCAACATATCAAGTCATGATTATCAAAATAATAATGTATCAACTATGCTATGATGGGTCGGGGCAAGGCCTTACATCCTCCCCCACTAGGCATGAACTTCCTCCTGGAGTTCATAAAAAAGATATGGGTATTGAGATCGCATATCTGTTGTATCCTCCCATGAAGTTGTGACTTAATGATAATAATCCCATTGGATCCTAACCTAGTCTAGCTCTTAGCCTTGAAGAGCTAGGGTTCATTGGGAAATAATATAGATAGGCTCTAGTGCTAGCTACTTGCCTAACTCCACCTGCAAAGCATCCTAATCTATAATATGAGACTCATCATAAATGTATCCTTTAAGTACTGAAAAGTGAAACACATCATGGATGCATGATAGGCTAGGTGGCAAGGCTAAACGGTGTGCAACTACTCCTATCCTTTCTAGGATCTCAAACAATCCAATGAATTAGGGTGTCAACTTAGAGCCCTTTATGAATCAAATTGGACTCTTGTGTAGTCCCATCCTCAAGATTACTCTATCTCCAACCTAATACTCTTTATATCCTCTTCACATCATCATACTTCTTCTTCATATCTTGTGCCTCTCTTAGGTGTTGTCTAATTAAGGTCACCTACTATTCCATCTCCTTTACTAACTGGGGACCAATAGAGACTTGATCCTTGATCCTATCCCAACTCAAGGGCATCTTGCAAGGTCTTCCATACAGGGCCTCCTAAGGAAGCATACTTATGGAGAAATGGTGCCCGTTATTATAAGAAAACTCCACAAGGTGTATGTATTCCTCCCATTTTACAAGATGGTCCATCATGTAAATACATAACATGTCCTCCAAAATATGATTCACTCACTTAGTCTGACCATCAGTCTAAGGATGGTACACTGTACTAAAATTGAGCCTAGTGCCCAAAGCTACTTGGAACTCTTTCCAAAAGGATGAAGGAAAAAATGAGTGTCTATCAGAGATGATCTTACAAGGGATTCCATGAAGTCTGAAAATTTCCCACAAGAACACTTGGGTTGTGCCTTATGCTATGTATATAGTACACATAGGTGAGAAATGGGCAACCTTGGTCAATGTGTCAACTGTCACCAAAATGGCATCATGTGGCAAGATGACATGGGAAGAACAACAATAAAATCCATGGATATAGCATCTCACTTCCACTCTGCAATATCATGAGGTTGAAGAAGCCCACTAGGATGATCGTGCTATGCCTTCACCCTTTGACACTCGAGGCATCTCACAACAATGCTAGCAATCTGCACTCTCATGCCTGGCCAGTGATATAACTGTCACAAATCTACATGTAACTTTTGAACATTGGGGTGTGCTACATAAGGTGCTCTATAAGCCTCAAATACAATGAGCTCACACAAACCCCCAATGGAAGGTATATATATACATCATCTACGACACAAAAGTACATTAGACTCCAAGCAATAATCTAAATAATTCCCTTCCAAGGGTCTCTGAGAATGCATTATCTAACTAAATTTTGCATAAAGCTCACCTACTGGCAAGTGCTATAAGATCCACTCTTTCAAGTCAATTTGATAGTCATAGATGAAAGCTCATGGCATATTCTACTTAAGGCATCTACAACCACATTCTCCTTTCCCTTGATATAATGAACATCAAAATTGTACTCACAAACGAATTCCATCCACCATCTTTTTTTAGCATTAAGGTTCAACTACATAAATATGTATTGCAAGCTCTGGTGGTTGGAATGAAGTTTGAATCTATGACCTAGAAGGAATTGTTGCCACCTCACTAAAGTATGAACAACTGCCACAAGCTCTAGGTTGTGAGTAGGGTAATTGAGTTGATGAGTCTTCAACTTCCTAGACTTGAAGGACATAGGTCATCCATCCTACATAAGCATTGCCCCTATACCATCCAAAGATGCATCTATGCACACCACAAAATTTGCAAAAGGATCTAGCACTGTAAGAATTGGTGCACCTAGGAGGGCTCTCTTGAACTCTATCACACTTCTCTGTCCACTCATACTTCATCCTTTTCTTCTGAAGAGATGTGATAGGGTGTTCCAATCTAGAGAATCCTGCAATGAAGCTTTGATAATATCCAATTAGTCCCATAAAGCTCCTCACTTTAGTGACATTGGTGGGTGCTAGCCAATCCATGATGGCCCTAATCCTTAATGGGTCTACTAGGAAACCATCACCTAAAATGACATGACCCAAATAATGTATCTCAAGTCTATAGAATGCACACTTTGACAAGCTACCAATCAAATGGTTCTCTCTCAACTTTTTCAATACTTGTCTTAGGTTCTCTTCATGCTCCTTCTCATCCTAAGAATATATCAAGATGTCATCAAGGAAAATGACCACAAAATTATTCAAAAAGGTATAGAATACTCCATTCATGAGGCTCATGAATATAGCTAGAGCATTCATGAGGCCAAATGGTAACACGGTGAACTCTTAGTGACCATACCTCATACGAAAAGTAGTTTTAGGGATATCACTATCCACAATCCTTAACTGATTATAACTTGACTTCATATCAACCTTTAAAAATACTTGAGCACCTTGCAACTGATCAAGGAGATCATCAATTCTAGGAAAAGGATATTGGTTCTTGATGGTTACTTTGTTCAACTTTCGATAATCAATACACAACCTTAGTGATCCATCTTTCTTCTTTATGAAGCCCACTGGTGCATCCCAAGGTGACACAGTAGGTTGAATATGTCCCTTCTCCAAGAGTTCCTCTAATTGAGTCTTTAGTTCATAGAGCTCATGTGTAGTTATCCTATACAGTGCTCTTGATACAGGCTCAGATCATGACACAAGATCAATATGAAAATTCACTACTCTAGGTGGAGGCATACCAAGGAGCTCTAAAGGAAACACATCTACAAAATCCTATAGGATTAGAAAATCATCGAGGGATGGCTCTCTGTGAATCTTCCCCTCTCTCACTAATGGTGATAGCAAACAATTGACATCCCTTTTGTAAGCACTGTCAAAGCTGCATAGCAGAAATCATACAAAGGGATACTGATCTCTTTATCCCAAAGATCTCTCTAGAGGTACCATCTTCATCCACACATTCCACCCTCTTCTATCGACAATCAATCTTGGCAATGTGGGCATAAAACCAATCCATGCCAAGAACAAAATCATAAGTACCTAGAGGGGTAATGTGTAGATAAGACATTGTACACATGTCTCCAATTTGAATTGGGCAATTATGCACCATGGAACTAACTAACACTCTAGCTCCTAAAGATAACTCTACCTCCCAATTGACATCCTATCTAACTACCACTACCTTGCAATGCTCCACTACATATGGAGATTTAAATGAGTCAGTAGCTCTAGAATCAAATAAAATTGCAATTGTATGGCCCTGTCTAATACTTATAGCCTTGATACCTATGGCCTGATGCTCAGCCTAGTGGTTTTCAACTACTACAAAAACTCTATGGGATTTGGCCATGTCACCAACTATCGTCTCTAAAAATGCTCCTCTCTAACCAATACATGACTATCTCTATAGACACTCTCTAGCTATATGACCCATGCCACCACAAGTGTATCATGGTCCTCTAGTATAAGATTGTGCACCCTATGATCCAGACTATTGTGAGCCTCTTAACCTACTAGATCCACCGTATCCACCCCTGGAGGATTGTTGAGCCGTCACTAACTGTAACTATGGGGCTTGTACCTTCTGATCCTGCTTGGGACCCTATGACTACCACTACTTGGGCTTGGAGCCCTGATAACCTAGTGAAGGTTTCTACTACTACTATTATAGTTTTTGTTGTTGAGACTGTTGGCCCTTAGAGGACCCAATTGTATAGTTCAGATTCCCTTTCCAAGTGTGTTTTTGCTGGGTAGAGTTTTAGTTCTTAGACTGATCTCGTGACTCCTATCTACCTTGAGTATCCTTAGCAACTAGTGCTATCTCCACTACCTATCTAAAGGTGGTAGGGAAGGCCAAACAAAATGGACCCTAGAGTGAAAAATTCAAGCCCATGATGAAGTGATGTACTTGCAATTTCTCATCGTTCATGTATTCAACATATGGAAGGAGCTCAAGAAACTTTCTCTCATACTAAGCTACTATAAGACCTCTCTGATATAGAGAATGAAATTCCTCTATCTACTTCTATCTAAAATGCTCAGACAGGTACCTCTCTCAGAATCTCTCCAAGAATGACTCCCATGTAAGGGTATCCATCCTTACTCCTACTATAATCTCCTCCTAATGCCACTAATTGGAGGCATCCCCTCTTAGCTAATGGACTGCTAGATATTCCTTTAGATTACTCCCATAAGGACATAATCCAAACCACCATTGTAGACTCTGTAACTAGGCCTTTGCTACTATTCACTCTGTGGAACCAATAAAGAATGGTGGCTCAAATTGTATCAACTCCCTGATTTCATCTCTTATATGTCTAGGATGTCTATCAAGTGGTGGTCCTCTTTGATGTATTGACTCACCCTCATGCTCACCTTGTCCCTCTACCTACCTCGGTGGAGGACTCCTACTCCTCTCTACCTCTAGCCCTGCCTCCTCTAGGTTTGTCTACTTCCACTTTTAGAATTTTTTGCCCTGGCTGCACTACAAGTTGTATCCTCTACTAGACTAAACCAATCAATGTCTAATGGGCATAAAAAATATCCTAATTCAAGTTCGGTGGTGGTGGAGGTGGTGGTGGTCCATCCTCTTGTCTCACTCTACCACCTCTCACCCTATGACCTTTGCCTCATCAGTTGCTTCATGTAACAGGAGGCATCCTTCAAAAATCTAAAGTTTAGTTTAAGTTCAGAAGCATAATGATTTTATGTTCCTAGTGTTAGAGTAAATAATTAATTTGCTAATTATTTATTCTATTTACTTAAGCTTACTTAGGTAAATGGATTCATTAATTAGTTGTAGTCTAGGAGTTTGTTATAAGTTGTTGACAATACGGGAGTTCTTTCTCTCCTAATTCATACTTATCCTCTCACATTGTTTATTGACTTTCCACCTTATGTGGATGTATTCTTAGTTGTCACACTTATCTCCTAGCATCTTCTAGCTTGTTCTAGGATATTCCTAGAGCTCTTTATATTCGGGCTCCATCATTGTATTTCATATCATAACAATATCACATTACATTGTAAATACATGGTTTCTTGTGTATGCATATTTTTCTCTCTCATGTCTGCTTAGGGTTTTTCCCTTGCTCCACACTCTTCCTTCCTTGGCTTCCCTTTGACAAGTTATTGCATGTAGGTGATCTTGGGCATCTTTGGAGTTGGAATTCATCAACTCCAACATGGTATCAAAGCCTCCCTACTACTGCTTCATTGAAAGATTTATGAAGCCATGATTTGAAGTCACAAACCCTAGTTTTTTTGTGCATTTTTTCTTCAAATCGAAGAAAATGTTGGAGTTCATGAAATCCAACTCTGAAGACACCCAAGATCACCTGCGTGTGAAAACCTATCAAAGAGAAGCCAAGGAGAGAAGAGTGTGGAGCTAGGGAAAACCTCTAAATGAACATGAGAGACCAAAAGATATTGCAAATGAGAAAATATGTATTTACAATATACAAAAGTGATTGTTGTGATATAAATATAAAAAGAGGGAACCCGAATATAAAAAGCTCCAGGAATCTTGTAGAATGAGCTAGAAGATGCTAGGAGATAAGTGTGACAACTATGCATACATGCACATAAGGTGGAAAGTCCTCGAACAATGTGAGAGGATAAATATGACTTAGGAGAGAACAAACTCTTGTATTTTCAACAACTTATAACTAACTCCTAGACTAAAACTAATTAATGAAATGCATTTACCTAAGTAAGCTTAAGTAAATAGATTAAATAATTACTAAATTAATTATTTACTCTAACACCCCCCCTTAAGTACAACTTAGGAAAATGCCTTAAGCTCACAAATCTAAGATGAAATGCAGAATGGGTCTTGGCAACAAGGCCATATTAGGTACCCATGTACAAATGCAAACAAAATGCAACCTCTGAAAGTGAGGAAAGAGAAAAAACATCATGGGAAAAACCCTCCCCCAAAAAGAGGTAAGAACCTAGTGAAGAATTGAAGAAGCCTCCAACTAGGGGATGTCCCTTAAAGTAGGAACAAGGAGTGATCATGAAGAAAATCACTGAAGCATGAAGAAGCCACAAAATTTTCCATCAAAAAGAAAATTGTAATTGCTGATCTGAAGTACCACCAAGGAAGAAGATGGCATGAACCGAGCATGTCTATATGGTAGATGAGCCATCTCACTGAAATGTGTAGGTAGCCAGCCACTACAATTTCCTTGTATATAGGATGAACCACTGAATACATAGCTCACACTAATGAACCATCAAACCAAGGATGCATTAGAACAATAGCTGTATTCAGTGGTTGATCCTATATACAAGGTGATTGCAGTGGCTGGCTACCTATGCATTTTGGTAAGATGGATCATCTACCATATAGACACACTTAGTTCATGCATTCTTCTTCCATGAAGGTTCTTTAGATCAACAATTTTCTTTTTGATGGTAGATTTGCAACTTCTTCATGCTTTAGTGATGCTCTTCATGATCACTCCTTGTTCCTATTTTAGGAGACATTTCCCTAGTTGGAGGCTTGTTTAGTTCTTCACTAGGTTCTTACCTCTTTTTGTGGGAGGGTTTTGCCCACGTGGTTTTCTCTCTTTCTCCATTTTCAGAGGTTGCATCCTTTGCATTGTACATAGGTACCTAACATGGCCTTGTTGTTGGGACCCATTATGCATTCTCCATTTTTGCATTTCTTAGTTTTGTGAGCTTAAGGCATTTCCCTACGTTGTTCTTAGGGGGGGTGTTAGAGTAAATAATTAATTTACTAATTATTTGTTCTATTTACTTAAGCTTACTTAGGTAAATGCATTAATTAATTAGTTTTAGTCTAGGAGTTTGTTATAAGTTGTTGACAATACGAGAGTTTTTTCTCTCCTAAGTCATACTTATCCTCTCACATTGTTCGAGGACTTTCCACCTTATGTGGATGCATGCTTAGTTTTCACACTTATCTCCTAGCATCTTCTAGCTTGTTCTAGGAGATTCCAAGAGATCTTTATATTCGGGCTCCCTCATTCTATTTCATATCATAAAAATATCACATTCCATTGTAAATACATGGTTTCTTGTGTTTGCATATTTTTCTCTCTCATGTCCACTTAGGGTTTTCCCCTTGCTCCACGCTCTTCATTCCTTGGCTTCCCTTTGACAAGTTATTGCATGCAGGTGATCTTGGGCATCTTCGGAGTTGGATTTCATCAACTCCAACACCTAGTGTTGAAACACAAGCTTTGATACCAAAATGTCATGCCCAAAATATACAAGGGGCAAAAACACATGTACAATTTTTTTTTAAAGTTAATAATAATTAAACCTACTAGGTTGCTAAGTTTAACTCAGCTATGACATAGATATATTACAAGATAATGACAATAGGTCTAGAACATTTAAAAATCAATACCTTGACATACCATGAAGGTTTATATATTAATGTAGGAATAAATCATTAAATTAAAACGTTCATTGTTTAAGCGATTAATTATTTTAAAAAATCCAAATTAAATTAATTAAAGAATTTAGGTGATTATTACTTTTAATTGCCTTAAGAATATTACACCATAGAACAATAGTACCTAAGCTTACTAGTAACATAATTTACAATTAATTTAAATCCCATTAACATAAATGAATAAAATATCTTCCAAGTAAAAATATCAATTAACAATATGATTCATTGATTCAAATGACCATTTAAGTAATATAATTCTTATTTATTTAGAACTTCGGATAGAATGAACTTGCTAATTAAAATAACATCTATCATGCAATCAAACAAACTTAATTAATTTTTTATTTTAATAACAATTAACAATATTAAAATTCAAATATAGTAACACCTAATTGTAACACAATACTACTAGCTTTATCTAATACCAAAATAAATTCTAACATTAAAAAAAATATTTAATGACTAAAATTTAAAACTTATCAATTTTATAACAAAAGAATAAATAAAATCAAAATCAAAATAAATTAAAACTAATTATTATTTAAACTACACTTTAAAAATCTACTACTTGTACACCACTACATAGAATAATAAACAATACTAATATTTAAAACAAACATATAAATTAAATCACTAACCCATTAAAACAAACTAATATTTAAACTAAAACTAATTGTAATATAAACTAACTAATATACTGACTTAATTCTTCTACAATTAACCTTTAAAACATTATTTAAATAAACACTAACCTAAACTAAAACCTAAACTAACCTAACAACTAACATTCTAACTACCTAGCTCACCACCCACTAACCCCCTACAATCTAAACCTATGCACTTGAAAATGTGCCTGCTCAAGCCTTCACATGGGCATCATTCCCCACTTGGGTGCATTTCCAAGCACTAACCAGGTGGAATGGGGGGTGGCTGCACATTTCACACCAATCGCCAAAGTATACTTGGCAATAAAAAATTGCATGTCATGGTGGGGAGAATAGAATTAGAGGCCCTGCCAACATTATTTGTAAACTAAGACACCCCCACTTTGTTATGCATGCCTACCAAGTGGAGATTAATGTGGTGGGTGTAGTTTGACAACTTGTTTTTTTTTTTTTTTTTTTAAAGGAAAAACTCAAAATCCCACTTTTAATCATAGCACGCATTTATTGGATGCAGCATGTCAAGGAGGACTAAGGACTAGAAGGGTTTAATGCATAAAGTTTACTAGTTAGAAAATTTAGGATATTTTAGGATATTTGAATACAATTTCTTCCTTTAATTATTATTATTTTATTTTATTTTTAAATTTAAAACCAAAGTATCCATAGAGAATATTCTTTGTTACAACATGGGATTAAAACATTTTGCCCATACAAAATCCAGAGGGCTTTTTGCTCTTGGAAGCAGAAATTTTTTTAAGTGTTATTTTGTCTAAGTATGAAATTTTAAAACAATTTTTATTTTTTTTCTCAATAGGTTTATAGCTTAGAGTTCAATAGTTTGTTTTCACAATAATGCAAGACCAATTTTATCTCCTATAGAGCACAAAATCAAATTGATGATTCAACCATATCAATCTTTTTTTGCCAAAGCATAACTAAACTCAAAATTGCATAAAACTGCATGTTACCATTTTATCTATTTTTCAAAACAACATGCATATAACTAAAAATACAAAAATCTTATAAGCAAGTGTATCACTCAATCATTTTTTTTTATTAAACCATTTGATTCAAAGGCTCTGATAGGAAAGAACCAGTAAGAAAACTCGACATTGTTGCTACTTCAACAATAAGTTTAAAAATACATTTTACATAGGATTTCAATCTCGATGAGAAATCTCCTTTACACAACTAAATTTCAAAAACCAATTGAATCTCCTTCTTGGTCCTTAACAAGGAATCCATTTCAAAGTTTGCAATATATCACGGTGATCGAGTAGAGAACTAAAAGTGACCAGGAGACAACCAATCATAAGATGAAGACTAAATTAGACATTCACTCCCAAACTTAGTTTTGACAACAAGTTTGACATCGAACCAAACTAGGGAGAAGGTGGATTTTTCTGACAAGAGACATCAGACACAACACCAAAATAGGTACCCTTTCAAGGCTATAAATTCAAGAACTTCCATTCTTCATTCTTACATTCCAAAACTCATATGTGGTTTGTGTTGACAAGTAGGATTTCATAACACCCTACTCTCTCTCCCTCTTCTCGTCTTGAGAAGAGACTCTACACTGTCAGAGTCCGACAAAAGATCTTCCCCCATACATGGCCACTTCGGCCCTATCCAAGGGTGAGTAATGCCAATACACCCATACAATCCCTTCAAAAATTCAATAAAAAACACAAGGAAAGACATTGAAGAAAACCCATTTTCAATCCCTCCCAACATACTCAACACACACACAACTACATAAGTAATAAAACTGAAACATGAAGCATAAGAAGAAACCAAAATAAGCTTAAGTACTCCTACCTTCAAAAATTGGGTTATGGAAAATGGACAAAATTTGAGATGAGCTTTCTTTCCTCTCCTTCTCCTTCAATTCTAAAAACCACTCTAAAACTAGAGATTGGGTGAACACCCAAAACCCTCTCAAAATTACCTCTAAATAAGATCCTAAACTCAACCACCTCTAAAAATCAATAACTCCCCCACTTGCCCAAAAGTTCTAGAGGCTTCTAAACTCAACTAGACCTAAGGCTAACTTCAAGGTGAAGTTAAAGTCATCCAACTCATGATGAAAACTATCAATTTTCGCAATAAAGCAAAAATGAGGTTTTTGAGTGACCATAAAAGTCAACAAAAGGGGCTAGGGGGTGGAAAATTCCCCAAACCCATACCCATACCCCTTGGGTACTAAGATTTCATTATTTTAGGCCTTTAGGATTAATTTGGGACCTAACAAAAGCTAGGAGCTTTTAGGACTATCTGACAACCTTCAAAATGCAGATTAAACACGAATCAAGATTAGGGGTAATTAATCTTGATTAAAACTTGATTAGTAAAGAGGTCACTAACTTAGACCAACTTATATCTTTAGGTTATTCAATTAACCCTAATGATCATGCTAAAAAGCATATACAATTGACAAGTGTCAAGCAACACTATAAATAAACTATTACAGAATATTAACATTTATTGATTACAAAATGATACATTCATAAATCTCACAATAAAAATAAAATTCAAACAATATGATTTCCGCAAATGCTACATAGGATTTAGTTTCATTTCTCCGTTAGGTTTCTTAGCTAAAATATTTTTCACACTCATTGCACACATCAGTAGCTCAAGAAAAACACATGCACATATGTATATAACGTATTGGAGAAATCTCATAAATTAAAATATTCATCTTTCAAATAATCAATTATTTATCTCGTTCTACTCATATTCTCAATCATTAAAATTTCATAATCAAAATGTTAATTCTAAATTCACTTACTTCATCAAAATACATGTTCATAGAATATCAAATGACAAAATCAAATATCTAAAAGTAAACATTACACCACATGAAATAACATAATATGTTCAGTGTATCCAATAGTGTCTTGACATATCGAGTCATCAGTATCAAAATAATAATGTATCAACTATGTTATGATTGGTTGGGTTGAGTCCTCACACAGACTATCAATAGAATATAAATCCTCATAGTTAGTCTTACCATCAAGAGTTATAGATCCAATACCTTTAAATCAGCATATTACATTGTTTCCAACTCTAAAAATGCCTCAATCATGACTTTTTAAGTTAACAAATTTTCTCATATCACCAGTTATATGATGTAAACAACCACCATCAATTATCTAGTCAAATTTCTTTTCAACCTATGATACCAAAGCCAATTTCTCAAGACTTTCTTCTTTAATAGCTACAAATCAAATTTCATTATTACTAGCACTTACTATTTGTTCATTAGAATCATCTTCTTCATTTGCATACAAATATTCACTATCTCTTCTAGGTTTGAAATTAAATTTGTACTTGTTTCTATCTTTTAGGACACTTAGATGCATAATAACCATATTCATTATATGTCCAACATTTAAAGATTTTCTTGCCATATTTTTCTCATCTTACCAAAAGGGCTCCTCCTTCTTTAATCTATATGTCCTCATCAGTTCTTTTGATGCTAGCAAAGTCTCCTGTAGAACGTGTGATCCTTAATAAACTAGGTTGAATATTCAAGGCACTAAATTTTTTTTCTATTCTGGTCAATTCTCTGAATTGTCTAACATCATTCTCAACTACTTGAATTCTTCCAAGAAATGCTTCCTTTTTGAGGTCTTTGCTACAAGAGATCAAAAACTATATCATTTGAACTACTAGCTTAAATGGTCATCTTAAGCTCTTAAATATCTTCCATATCACCCATCATCTTCTTTGTTACTCCTTGAGATCTAATAGCTACAATAATTTTTTATATTTTTCCTACAAATGTTCCTATAGATTCATCTTCCATCATCTTAGCATCTTGAAATGCACAAATTCAACTTTGTGACCTCAATTTCTTAGAATGTTCATCACCTTCAAAACTATTTTACAAAGCTTTCCAAATCATATGAGAAGTAACAAGTGACTTTACCTAATTGTACTCAATGTTAGGGACTGTAGAGAATAGTAGTTTTCTAGATCTCATCTCACACATAAAATAATCTCTTTCTTCCTTGGTAAAAGTTTCCAAATCTTACTCAACAATGGTCTTCTTTTCAAATTTTATCAAGATCCAATATCTTTGATCCATACACAACAAATGCATCTTCATCTTTTCCTTCCAACTATCATAATTTGTTCCATCGAACTTCTTATTATCTTTCTTGAACATATTCACCATGGATCTGCCAAAGTTGTTGAACTTTATCTTCAAGGACCTGATGCTCTAATGCAAATTGTTAGAAATAATAGTCCATCAAGGTAATTGAGAGGGTGGGGGGTGAATTAGCTATCCAATGATTAAAACACTTATCAACTTTAAACAATCTTAACCATTCAACCAAAGTAACAACAACCATACAAGATGAACATAAACAATTACAAAAAATATGTTAATTAGAGAAATCTTTGAGAGAGAAAACCCCAGTGGGAATGATGCCCACAAGATGATGTACTAATAAAAATATTCCTTGTTAGAGGATAGACCTTGTTAATATTATATTACAACATTTAGTACATATAGGTCCCTATTAGGAGACTTTGAATCCTTGTTAGAAGATTACAACCCTATTAGGAGAAGTAAGAAGATAGAAGGAACCACTATCCAAACAACTTCTAGGCAAAGATCACTGAATTCATTGTCCAACTAATCTCTCAAATATTCATTGCAAAATAATTGTATGTACTATACTTTAACTCCTTTCCTCTATCCTCTCAACTGGACAAATCATTGTCATAACTTGTAGACTAGGTCAAAAACCCTAGATCCAAGTATCCAACTTTGGATCACACAGTAAAACCTCAGTAATGAAGATATCTTCATTGTCACTCTATTCTATTCACTTTACATTCTGCTATTTGTGCTACTTACAATCATTCCTACATCTCACATACAACACTTCATGATAAAGGAAAATGTCCCTTCTTTATATCGAGCCCATAAAAAAATTCCCTAAGTCAGCTATTAAACCTTATCAATTAATTATTAAGGACCACATCAAGAACATGTTACACTTAGTGATAACATTAGTCTTAAACGTTGCAACTTAAATGACTTTTTGTACATGCAATATTATAATGAGAAATCTTAACTACTTCATCACCAACATTTTTTCTTCAAATATGTAACTTCAATTTCTCAGAATAACAATTTTTCTAAGAGATATAACAAGTTTACTAAAACATGCCTCAGTAAACTTTATCTCAGAATACTCATCACCAAAACTTTCATAACCTTTTCTAGACTTAATATCTTATTCTTTCAATATTAGCTATGAAAACTAGACATATAGTATGATCTCCATTTAGCCTTGCTTCAAGAAAATGCTCAACTATCTATCCATACCAACTTGATCTTTCTATTATTTTTCCATAAGATACAACAAAAAATTATTATGTTGACATCAATTAAAAACACAAACATATCATCATGATAATATCCAATCATGTTTCCACAATAATCCCCCATAGGAAAATCATTAGCATTCATTCTTCCAGCAATGTTATTGTAGGCACAAGCTACAAACTAGTTAAGAAAGAACACAACTATGATTTGGTCAACCTATAAATTATTCACTTGGTAGAGACCCTAGAAGAAATAAGGAAAATAATAGCTCACATATGTCTTGTTCTTTTATTATTTTTATATTAGTTCATGTACAAAATTGATTCCCACGATATGAGATGTGGTATGGGATTAGATGAAACCACTCACAATGAAGATAAATGATTTCACGAGTTAGATAAGTGACAACTTGGAAGTAGTTATGGATGAGTACTTTGATACTTTCAATTAAAAGATAAAGTATAGCTTTAGGAGCCCTAATTCGTCATCAATGACTAACCTCTATCTAACTAGAAGATGTCTTGTGCCCCATTACCTAGGTTTATATTAAGTTTGATTGATTATTACTATTATTATGACATATAATTCTTACCAGATACTTATTACACATGTGTTGAGGTCCTTATTTCTAAATTTCCATGTTTAAGACATCTTCATTATGAGGTAAATATTGATGAAGTTTTAGCAACCATCACTGCATTATTGGAAAAGGAGATAGAAAATAATGCTAAACCTTTTGGTACCTATCAGACTACTAAAATAAAGATGATGATGCATACTAAGGTTCTTAAAATGGACACGAAAGAAAGAAGATGATACAAAGTTTAGAGTTACATTTGGTGAACTGCCACTATAGATTACAAAAGGAAAAGGTGAAGACCTTAGAATTGAGGATGAAGATGAAGGTGATGTTGATGATGATGAAGAATAAGAAGGAAAAGGTATGGAGTTATCTTTTGTTGAGTCCAAGGAAACAAAAAGTAAAGAGATAGTTGTACTTGAACCAGAGGTGAAAATATATTTGAAGAAGGTGGCTACCAAGCCTACAACTAAGCAATTAAGGATCACAAGACAAAGATTCAAGGAAACTAGTTCTAGAGATATTGAGCCATTAAAGAAAGGAGTTATAAAGAATAACCAAGCCTACACTAGTGCCAAGTGCAACAAAAAGATAGACAATATCTGAAGCAATAGAGTTGAGAAAACAATGCAAGAAACTAATTGTTAGGCTTTCTCTAATTTAATGTGCTTTTTTACCAATTGTTAGAAATAACGAATACTGATATGGTGGGTGAATCATTACTCAATAAATTTTAGCCTAACTGTGGATATCATTAACATAAGTTAAACTTGCATATATGATCAAAATAGAAAGTAAACATAACCATAACATAATGCAACTCATAACTCTATTATATGTTAACTAGGGAAACCCTAAAGCCAAAAAAACCTTTCTAGAGATGGTACCCATATAATGATCCACTAATCAAAAGTATCTTGTAAAAGATATTGATATTGTTTAGAGTCTATTATATATGTATAGTCTATCTATCCCTCTTAGAGGACTAGGCCTTAGTAGAAGCCTCAATCTTATATGAAGTCAGTATTACATTATAAAAAGTATGATAGAAGAGATCACTACTCAAATAAGAAATAATAGATCTTTACAATTAATTTGATTAGATTTCCACCATCCATAATAGTTATGATTCTGAGTTTCTAGATTAGATTTTGTAAAAAATTTTGTCATCAAATTCTTTACAAGATTTATGGATTAGTTATGACAAGATCTTTACAATGTTATCAAGATGATAAATCCAAAAACCTTTTACATAGTGTTGATATCTTTAATATCTAATTTTTCATTAGAGATCTATCTTCAAAACTGATCCTACATCCATACTTCTATGTACCAAATTAGCATTAATACCACTTATTTAACATTACATTACAATACCACACTTCACTAAACAAAACCTTCTTCCTTTATACCAAAATATTTCATCATATTGGCCTTACTTCTTGGTACATCATAACATTACATTAAATTTTAACACTTCACTTTTTTAAAAAATCTTCTTTTGTACCATAACATTTCATCTTATTGTCCTTTATTCTTGATCCATTATAACATTACATTAAAATGCCACACTTTGCTAAACAAAATGTTATTCATTTATACTATAATATTTCATCCTATTTTCCTTGATTCTTGATACTTAGCTAATTCTCTTGAATTATATTTTTCCATGTGTGTGTTAACATATAAGATATCCTCCAGATATTGTTAAGTCATTGTTCTTGTAAATCAAAACAACCCCTTAAACAAAATGCCTCTACTCTTCCTTTACCTCTATTATGTCTATTTAGTCTTGTACCTAGTAAACTAGCTACAACATTATCCATATGCATCCAAAAGTTAAGAAATGTTACCCATTTACTCTTCATTATTGATATTATCTTCACCTAAGAGCACACAAGACCAACTACCTCTAGTGAACCAAACTAAACAAAATACAATAACTATGTATTATTTTATTGATTTTTACTTAGGAAAATTCCTATGTCTTAGTATACAAAAAAATATATTATTTTTTTCCCTTTTGATAAACATATATTTTTCCATAATTGAAAAACCTAATAAATCTCCTTAGCAAAATTGAGAACAATTTGTAAACTAAGATCTACACTCAAATTCTTGATGTCAATTTTTATTCCAACTATAACCATAACTATGAAACTTAGGGATAACATTAGACTTAACAACCTTGTTCTTCTAGACATTGGTTGTGTGGCAAGGTTTTTCATAGTAATAACATGTTGGGTTCATAGGTTTTGGAGTTGCATAAACATTAATTTTATTAGATTAATTTGATGATTTTCTCCTTTCTTTGTAGTAGGATGCTGATATATCCTAGTCTAAGAGTATGTGCAAGATCATGGCCAACCTAACTATGCTCTTAACTGGCAATAAAAAATTAGTCAATCCAAGTAATGTCAACTTGATGTTCAATTTTCTACTTGTTATAAGCTTTGTATCAAAAATTTGAGAGAAAAGAGTCTCTAGAAAATTAAATTTAGTTTCTAAACTACTAGGCCTTATCTTAAAAAATAAAACATTGATTGGTCAAAATTTTCAATTTTAATGCATTAGTATGCAAATTTTAGGACAAAAATAAGTTGTAGACGTATGTCTAAGGACCTTAATCAAAATAAAAATTACATTTTTAAATAATATTCTAGATAGAAGAAGTAGACTCATTGTCATGGCCCCTTTTCAAATAATTAAAAAATAATAATCTTTGCTAAGACAGGCAGGCCCAAGAAAGTGAAGTTTCGGAAAAAGGGAGTTAATCTTTGGAAACTGTTGGACTAATAAATGATAATTATTATTAAAATATGTTTCATTAACCTCTCTTGGACGTGAGTTACATTTATGCCCTTTTTAAAGAGGTTTGGAGGCATTTTGGGGGCGATTCTAGACTTGATTTTCGCTCATTCTTTGTTATTCTTCAGAGGCTGCCAAACCTGTGGAGAAGGAGACCCAAGAACGGGAGTTTGAAGGTTTCCAGGGAGACCCAAGAACAGGAGTTTGTAGGTTTCTAGGAAGGCTAAGGATGGGAGTTTGAATCCATTCCATGTGCATGCTCATACAGAGTTTGCCTTTGTGCTGAACAGTGTAGATTTGTGGGTTTTTGGGTGTGTTTTTTTTGCATGAGTTTGGTGTATTTAGTTGAGCATTTCATATCAGTTTTGGTTGCTTCTGTATTTCAAACTTTAAGCTGTTAAAATAGAGCTGAATATATGTATTGGGACGTGATTAAACTTTTGAGATATTTTATTAGTGTTGTGTGGTGTTTCTGGGCATTTTTGTGTTAATTTCGGGAGCCCGATGAGCATAGTTTTTGCCCTACATTTGAGAACTATTGTGTAAAGGTTATACAGATCTAGAAATGTCACTTTTTAGGCTTTTATGCTCCTGAAATTTCTGTAAAAATGTCCACTTTCATATTTATTAATAATTGGTGAAGCTGTGAAGCTTTTGGCACAATTTCTGGCATACTCGATTTGGGGTTTCTTGAGAAATTTGGAGGATCTTTGTGATATTAGTTGTTTGATCTTAAAGATCTGATTAAAGGTTGGAAATATCATGTAAAATCAGAAAAGGGACATTTCAATGGTATCAGAGCCATGATCTTGCCAGCCTGAGGGTTTGTAGAAGTTTGCAGGTCAGTTTTGACAACTACCCAGATCTTGCATTTCAATTTTGAGAACTACCCAAATCTTGCATCTCATAATTTATGATTGCATGTTGCTTCTAATCACCTGCATGTCAAAATTTATGGTTGCATGCTACTTCTAATCATTTTCATATTATTTCTTGGTGAATTTGGTGGTTGTAGAAGTTTGCATTTCAGTTTTGACAAGTACCTAGATCTTGCATGTCAGTTTTGACAACTACCCAAATCTTACATGCCATAATTTGGTAGTTGCATGTTGCTTCTAATCAGTTGCATGTCCAAATATATGGTTTCATGCTACTTCTAATCATTTGCATGTTAGTTCTTGGTGAATTTGGTGGTTGTAGAAGTTTGCATGTCAGTTTTGACAACTACCCAGATTTTGCATGTCAGTTTTGACAACTACCCAGATCTTGCATGTCATAATTTGGTGGTTTCATGTTGCTTCTAATCAGTTGCATGTCCAAATCTATGGTTGCATGCTACTTCTAATCATTTGCATGTTAGTTCTTGGTGTTTGAAGAAGTTATATCCTATTGGGGTTACACTCTACTTTATCCAGAATGGACAGGTATAGTACAGAGTCTCAGAGGGAATGATCTTGGACAATTGATAGCCAGAGTCAAAATAGTAGGGATGGTTATTTAGACATTCGAGATAAACTTATGAAAATAAGCCATGACATGTCTAAACAGTTGGTTGAGCACCACCGTATAATGAATGACATGTTATCTGACCCAGCTAAGGTGAATAAGTTGACTGGATTTCTATTTGGTAGATTTTCTCACAGGACAGATGATACAATTCCCAAGAACTTGCATGAGGAGTTTGAGAAACTAGCTGATAGCCAGGTAGAGGTCTCAGATTCTACTTTGCCACAGGAGGTGGTGGGAAAGGATATTACACAGATTGATAGTAATAGTCAACTTGATACTCAAATTGAGACAATTGTTTACAGGTTGTCAAAGGGTGATGCCACAGGTATTCAAGATGGTATAGTTACAACAGGCAGTGACTATAGTGTAGTGGGTTTAGATGATGATTATGAGGATGTTGTTGTGCAGGATGGTGAGATACCTAGTAGAGATGAGCAGACATTGAGCATTCATGAATTTGCTGAGAAAGAGTACCAGGCACAGTTAGATGCTTCATCACATGAGGTTGAGGCAGGTAGTACTTCACATGATTTATCCCGCCAGCTGAAGGTGAGTGAAGATAGTATTGTGATTTCATTACCTCATCATGACAGGTATGTGGAGTTAGTTGGTATTGGTCATATTACTCAGGTGAGGAGTTTGCTTCAGTTACCAATTGATTCTAGTTTATGGATATGGACTCGAGATTGTTATATTGGTGTTTGGGATTTAGTTGACTGGAGATCTTTAACACTTTTTGGTAGCAGTGTTTGTTTGGGTACTATCATGGATTTGATTAGCAGATTACACGGTGTTGTCTTTTCTTGTGCCAGTATCTTGTCTGATGTTGGTATTAGTTTTTATACATCGGTGTTGGGCTTTGTTCATATATCCAGTCGACCATACTTGCTGGAATGTGTTGATGATCTTTCATATTTGGCAGTGTGTACAGATGAGTCCCAAGATCATATTGGCATTGATGACATCCAGGAGGATGTAGTGGGCAATTTTGAAGACTTACTTTCTTTGGGTACAGAGGAGTTGGACAGCAGTGCTATAGTTTTTGATACTCTGTATGTTGATATGAGCTTTAGAGTTGATTCACGGGACATGGATGCTAATACTCTAGAGGCTAGTAACTTTTAGGATACTCCTTTAGACAGTGTATCAAAGGAGGTTTGTAGGAGACAGTCAAGCCAATGCCATCATGTGTCTAATCAGTTGAGAGTTAGTGACCGAGACATTGCTATCACTTGCCAACATTTTGATGCTGCTCGTCAGTTATTAGCAGTTTATGGATGAGGTTCTCCTACTAGTGATGAGCAGGAAGGAAGTTATCTTTCCTTGACAGAGATCCACTCTTTATGGGAGGCTATTTAGATTTTGAGACAGAATTATATGCAGTTGGTAGCAGACAGAGATTATCTTATGGAGTGGGGTAGTATAGCATATGATGCATTGTTGGCCAAGGAAGATGAGGTGAGTGAGCTTACTGAGCAGCTTGAGGTGACTTCTGAGATTCTTGAGAGTACACAGTTGGCTTTCAAGGAGTCACAGTTTCATTTGGCTAAGGTGACCATGGAGTTAGAGCGACTACAGTCTTTATCTGATTCTATACAGTCACAAGCTATGGTGTTTGGTGATTCGAGGATGTCCATGGCTGAGATTGTCAGAGACAGTGGAGATGGGGATGCATCCATCCTTGATACTAACATTGGCATATTAGGTTCATTCCCACTAGAGTCAGGTTTAGTTGAGTTGGGTATTATACCAGATTATTGTATGCCTGACAGGGTGGTGGCCTCTAGTACTGAAGGCACAGAGACTAGAGATGTATCAAAGGTCATGTGTGATGTTGGTGAGTCGACAGTTGGCATGGTTCCTACTAGTAATACTACTCCCTTGGTGATATCTTTGGAGGTAGTAGTCAGTTCCAACATGGTTGATGATCAATTGCAGTTAGTTTGATAGAGGGCCACACCACCCTTACTCACTCACAATCAAGAAAGCAACAATATGGAGACCAATAAAAAAAATGCTTCATAAGAAATTTTATTATACTTGAAGATCCTTACAACACCCACAAGATGATATCAAGCTTCTCCTTGAGCTTCTCCTTCCACAACTTCTACTTCTCAAGTTTCTACTCCTCGAGCTTCTATTTCTTGAACTTGATTAGAAATACTCATATCCTTTGGTTAAATAGGCACTTACCACCCAATGCATGACTTATCCACAACCTTCTAGAATTCCTCCACAACCTTCTACAACTTCCACAACCTTCTACATCTTCCACAACCTTCTACAACTTCCAAAACTTTCTACAATATTCATAACTTTCTAGAATTCTTCCCACACACCTCGATAAATGAAATGACAACTATTTATTTTTTTATTTTTTCCTATTATGCCACCTATGCACCTCGAAAATAGAAATCCTCTTTTTCTTTCTTTTCTCCTTTTTATTTTTTATTATTTCTCCTCTAATTTTCGTCACTTTTCTCTCTCCTCCAGATTTATTTATTTATTTATTTTATTTTTTTTAAATTTTAAATTTTACATTCAACATGTCTCCCCTTTATTTTGGATGCAAGATGCTCCTACATCATAGTTTCATCTGGATTACAGTCTGAGCCACTGACTGAGATTGGCGCATTCTATCGGCATTACACTGTGAGGTACGCTCATCAATTTACCTTTGATGACCATGTTGATGAGATTATGATACAGAGATGTACTTTGGTTCCTAGTGCTTATCATCAGTTATGGAATAGTTTGATGCCTCGAGATGAGAGTTGTGATGGGCACGACATGGTTTTGTAGTTGATAGCTTGATAATACATGACTTAGAGCAGAAGTTTTGGAGTAATGCTTCAGCAAGTGTTGTTATTGATTCTACTCCTTTGGCTATGACATCTCCTGACTTAGCTAGTGATCAATCACAGTGGGTTGTATCACTTGTTCATGGTGAGCTATTGACTGAGGTTGGTTTTTTTTAATCAAAATTATATTGCAGGGTATGTACATCAGTTAACAATTGATCCTTATGCTGAGGAGTTGATGGCAGGAAAATTTGGTTTGGGTTCTATTTCTTGTTGTTTATCTTGTGATGGCTTTTCACCATCAGGGGTGCATGGGAGTTATGGTTATGAGACAGTGGCCAATGATCTACAGAGTTGTGTTGACTACAGGAGTTGTACAGTGTGTGGATTCTCCATACTTGGTATAGTTTCATTTGAGAGCATTCACCATTGTTGCAGAGTTGGATTGTACATTCCATATAGGCCAGTGGAATGCATTGATGGTATTTACTATGTTGGTAGTCCACTTTACTTGGGTTTTGATATTCTAAGAGTTTGTGTCTCATGGGTTTTTGACTGTGGTAATGGTGATTTTGGAGTTTGGTTGAGCTATAATTGCCAGTTTGATTATGGATTCCTCTTGGTCATATTGCAGAGGATCTTGCAGGAGTCTGTGTTAATTGGTAGTAGTATAGTTCATGACTACATTTGGGATCCAGGAGGATTGATTGGTTTATTTTTCAGCCACTGTTTGAGGACAAGCAATGTTTGGGAGGGGAGGACTTGTCATGTCCCCTTTTCAAATAATTAAAAAATAATAATCTTTGCTAAGACAAGCAGGCCCAAGAAAGTGAAGTTTCGGAAAAAGGGAGTTAATCTCTGGAAACCGTTGGACTAATAAATGATAATTATTATTAAAATATGTTTCATTAACCTCTCTTGGATGTGAGTTATAGTTATGCCCTTTTTAAAGAGGTTTGGAGGCATTTTGGGGGGGATTCCAGACTTGATTTTCACTCATTCTTTGTTATTCTTCAGAGGCTGCCAAACCTGTGGAGAAGGAGACCCAAGAATAGGAGTTTGCAGGTTTCCAGGGAGACCCAAGAACGGGAGTTTGCAAATTTCCAGGAAGGCTAAGGACATGAGTTTGAAGCCATTCCATGTGCATGCTCATACAGAGTTTGCCTTTGTGCTGAACAGTGTAGATTTGTGGGTTTTTGGGTGTGTTTTTTTGCATGAGTTTGGTGTTTTCAGTTGAGCATTTCATATCAGTTTTGGTTGCTGCTGTATTTCAGACTTTAAGATGTTAAAATAGAGCTGAATATATGTATTGGGATGTGATTAAACTTTTGAGATAGTTTATTAGTGTTGTGTGGTGTTTCTGGGCATTTTTGTGTTAATTTCGGGAGCCCGATGAGCATAGTTTTTGCCCTACATTTGAGAACTGTTGTGTAAAGGTTATACAAATCTAGAAATGTCATTTTGTAGGCTGTTATGCTGCTGAAATTTCTGTAAAAATGTCCACTTTCATATTTATTAATAATTGGTGAAGCTGTGAAGCTTTTGGCACAATTTCTGGCATACCCGATTTGGGGTTTCTTGAGAAATTTGGAGGATCTTTGTGATATTAGTTGTTTGATCTTAAAGATCTGATTAGAGGTTGGAAATATCATGTAAAATCAAAAAAGGGGCATTTCACTCATGCTTGGATCTGACACATAATTTAGGTATTTTTATTCAAAATAAATAAATAATTATTAATTTTCTACTTTAATATTTTTTGAATAAGAAATCTCTTGTATCTAACCACCTTAACTAATTCAAAACTCTATAAAATTTAATTTACTTTTGTCTCTTATAGTAGAAGAAGTATAGAATATGATGGATCTTTTGGATTTCAATTTTTTTATACCATTTAAAAGTTATAGTTGTTTTTCAAGTAATGTGTCAATTAACACTTTATATGTACCTCCACTTACTGAAGACGTAATTTGACAAACCTTACATTTATGGAAAGAGAAGAACATTCTTAAGAAACACATTTTATTTCATCAAATTTTGGTGAAAAAAAGTTGTTAGCTACATGTTTGAAGTAATAAAAACACTCAAGAATAGGCCAAAACAAAATTTTGAGACATTTTTAAAGTGCACCATAATGTTTGGTATCAAAAGATATAGTAGGCCTTATAAAGGTATTAATTGTTTTCATTTAGTATCAAGATCAGTGAGAAATAAGTTGGAATAAATTTTTATATGCTTTGAGGCATTTCAGAACTAAATATTTTTTGGATTGCCAATTTTTGGCACACCATGATCCTGCACATACCCCTGATGGTATCCTAGATTTTTGTCTAACCTCTTATTTGTTCATCCAATTCTATGATACATTCCGCAAGTCTCTTCAATTGTTCATTGGGTTCCCTTTTATTATTATAGATAATTCCTAGTTGTTCATTTAATAACCTCAATCTAGTAATTGGATATGTCCAGGATCATGGTCAACAAAACTATAGCCTTGAGCGAGAGTAAAAAAACTAGCAAATCAAGGTTATGTTAACTTGACACATAATTTTAAAGTGGTTCTACACTTTATATCAAAAAGTTGTCAAAAAATAATCTATAGGAAATTGAATGTAGTTTCTAAACTACTAGGCCTTATCTAGAGAAAAAAATTACTTGACTGGTCAAAAGTTTGGATTTTAATGCAGAACTACAAAAATTTCAACGCAAAAATAAAAGGTAGGTGTATGTTTGACCACCTTAATCAAAATAAAATGATAATATTTTTTAATATAATTATAGATATAAAAGGTAGACTCATGCTTGGATGTGCTGCATATTTTTGGGTTTTTTTTTTTTTTTTTTTTTATAATATCGATAAAAGGCTAAAGCCAATATTCATTATTATTATTTGATGTGATTAATTATGATTAATTATTAAGCTTTTATAGATTCATACCCAAGACCTCTTGAATAAGACGCTCACAATTTACCCTTGTGTTGTAGGCTCTTGCCTTATTTTTGGGTATTTTTATTCCAAATAAATAACTAAATATGAATTTTCTACTATAATTTTTCCTAAATAAATAAACTCATATGTCTAACGACCTTAACTAATTGAAAACTTTACCAAATTATTTGTTTTCCCTTATACTAGGTGAAGCATAGAGTGTGATGCAATTTTTGGATTTCAAAAATGTTATACCATTTGAAAGTTATAGCTATTTTTCAATCAGTATGTCATTTGAAACTTTATAATCATCTTCATTAAAAATCAACTAATAAATATTTATCAAACTCAAAAATTGACAGAAATTATATTGATGGAAACTTGAGATTGTTATAAAAAAATCCTTTTCATTTCATTGAATTTTGATGAAAATAATATTATCAAATGTCTACTCAAAGTTTGACTACTAATGAAACCTTTCTCAAATACATTTTTAGAGTTGACCAAACATTTTTGTCAAATACTAAGCCTAATCGGGTATCTGATACTAGATCAAATGCCCAAGCAAAAATTCTTTCCCAAACTTTCCAATTTTTGAAATTTTGGAGGGAAACCAACCATGTTAGATGTAAACAAAAATTTGGGAAGTGCAGGCATTAATATTATTACATATGATTATGATTATTATTATTAACTATTATTATTATATATGATTATGATTATGATTATGATTATTACTATTATTATTTGATATGGAGTGGGCTAAAGCCTAAATTCATTATTATTATTTGTTTGAGATTAATTCTTATGTATTAAATTTGAGTGGATTCAAACCCAAGACCTCTCTGTTGACAAGCTCATAACTTACCATTGTGTTATAGGCTCTTGCCTTATTATTATTATTACATATGATTATGATTATTATTAATATAATATATAGTAATATTATATGATGATTATTATTATAATAATATATAGTAATATACATTGTTATTATTATTATTAAATATAATATAGTAATATATATGATTATTATTGTTATATAATCTAGTAATATATTAGTATACTAAAATATACAGTATTATATTATTAAATATAATATTGCCATGAAATGTGTTAAAAGGGGTCATAGGTTAACCTATGACCCTTCCAACGTAACCTATAACCCCTTTTGATACATTTAAACTAACCAAATTGGTCTCTAGGGGTTGTAGTGCCCCTAGGCACATGTGTTATCATGAAATATGTTGAAAGGGGCCGTACGTTAACCTATGACCCCTTTCAACACATTTGAACCATCCAAATGGATCCCTATGGGGTCCTAGGGCCCCTAAGGACATATGTTGTCATGAAATGTGTCATTTGATGCATTTGAACAAACCAAATTGGTCCCTAGGGACATATGTTTTCATGAAATGCATCAAAGTGGTCATAGGTTAACCTATGACCCCTTTCAACACATTGAAACCAACCAAATACATCCCTAGAGACATATGTTATGAAATGCATTTAAAGGGATCATAGGTCAACCTATGACCCCTTTCAACTCCCTAGGGCCCCTAGGGACACATTTTGTCATGACATGCATCGAAAGGGATAATAGGTTATTGTATGACCTCTTTTGATGCATTCAAACAAAACAAATGGTTCCTTAGGAGTCTTAGGGCCCCTGTGGACATATGTTCTCATGAAATGTGTTGAAAGGGGTCATAGGTTAACCTATGACCCCATTCGATGTAGTTAAACCAAAAAAATAGCTCCCTATGGTTCCTAGGCCTCCTAGGCACATATGTTGTCATGAAATGCATCAAAAGGGGTCATAGGCTAACCTATGACCCCTTTTGACATCCTTAGGGACATATGTTGTCATGAAATGCATCAAAAGGGGTCATAGGTTAATTGATGACCCCTATCAACACATTCGAATCAAAAAAATGGGTCCCTAAGGCTCCTAGGGACATATGTTGTCATGAAACACATCGAAAGAGGTCATAGGTTAACCTATGACACCTTTCAACACATTGAAACCAACCCAATGGGTCCCTAGGCTTCTTAGGAAAACTATGGACTTATGTTGTCATGAAATGCATCAACCTATGACCCCTTTTGATGCATTGGAACCAACCAAATGGATCCTTAGGGGTTGTAGGGACCCTAGGGACATATGTTGTCATGAAATGGGTTGAAAGGGGTCATAGCTTAGCCTACGACCCCTTTCAAAGCATTTTAACCAACCAAAGGAATCCCTATAGGTCCTATGGTGTTGAGGAACATATGTTGTCATGAACTATGTCCAAAGCAGTCATAGGTTAACCTATGACCACTTTTGATGCATTAGAATCAATCAAATAGGTCCATAGGGGTATGAGGGCCCATAGGGACATATGTTTTCATGAAATACATCGAAAGGTATAATAAGTTAGCCTATGACCCCTTTTGATGCCTTAGGATCCCTAGGGATATATTATGACATGAAATGTGTCAAAAGGGGTCATATGATACCAACACATTCGAACCAACCAAATGGGTCCCTAGTGGTCCTAAGGCTTGTAGAGATATATGTTATCATCAAATTCATTGAAAAAACAAAATGGGTCCCTAGGGTTCTTAGAGCCCCTAGGGACATATGTTGTAATGAAATGTGTCAAAAGGGGTCACAAGTTAACGTATGATACCTTTCAATGCATTGGAACCAACAAAATAGGTCCTTCGGGGTCCTATGGCCCCTAGCAACATATGTTGTCATGAAATGCATTAAAATGGATCATAAGTTAACATATGTTATTGTGAAATGTATTGAAAGGGGTCATAGGTTATCATATGACCCCTTTAAATACATTCAAACCAACCAAATGAGTCCCTATGGGTCTTAGGGCCCCTAGGGACATATGTTGTCATAAAATGCATTGAAAGGGGTCATAGGTTTTCAATCGATTTAAACCAACCAAATGGGTCCCTAGGTGTTCTAGTGCCCTTAGGGACATATGTTGTCATGAAATGCATCAAAAAGGAGTCAGAGGTTAGCCTATGATCCCTTTCATTTCATTCAAATCAACCAAATAGGTCCCTACTAGTCCTAGGGCCCCTAGAGACATATGTGTCATGAAATGCATCCAAAGGGGTCATGGGTTATTGTATGACCCCTTTCAATGCATTGAAACCAACCAAATGGGTCCGTAGGGATTCTAGGGCCCCTAGGGACATACATTGTCATGAAATGCACCAAAAGGGGTCATAGGTTAACCTATGACCCCTTTCAATGTATTTTAACCAACCAAATAGGTCCCTATCAGTCCTAGGGCCCCTAGGGACATATTTTTTCATGAAATAAGTTGAAAGGGGTCATTGGTTAACCTATGACCCCTTTTGACACATTTTAACTAACCAAATAGGTCCCTAGGTGTGCTAGGGCTCCTAGGGACATATGCTACCATGAAATGTGTTGAAAGGGGTCACAAGTTAACCTATGACCCCTTTCAATGCATTAAAACCAATCAAATGTGTCCCTAGGGTACCTAGGTCCCCTAGGGACACATGTTGTCATGAAATGCATCCAAACGGGTTATAGGTTATCCTATGACCCATTTCTATGCATTTGAACCAACCAAATGGCTCCCTAGGTGTCTTAGGGCCCCTAGGAACATATGTTTTCATGAAATACATTGAAAGGGGTTATAAGTTAACCTATGACCCCTTTCGACACATTAGAACCAAACGAATGGGTCCCTAGGGGTCCTAGATCCCCTAGGGACATATAATGTCATCAAATTTGTCAAAAGGGGTCATAAGTTTGTTGGAAATATAAGAGGAGTAACTAAGAGGAGGGTGTGAAATAGTTACCACTAAAATAAATCCCAGATCCTTGAGATGTCAACTATAAAATTCAAACTAATAAAAATGATTATTTTTGATACTTTGTAAACACACAAAAATTACTGTAACTCATTAAATGCAGCATGGGAATTACGTTAGTAAATGTAAAGATGTTATTAGTAATCACTTGCAAGCATGAAAGAAAAACATGAACACATGAGACACTATGAGTCAACATGGAAACCCAATTTGAAAAAAATTCACCAATGTAACTAGTTACTATTTTTCATTCTTCTAAAGTGAGCCCTGTTAGGAGCCAACCCTATTAAAAGTTACAAAACACAGTGTTAGGTGTGACCCTATTAAATGATTTAATCACCCTGTTACAAGTTGCCTTGCAAAAGTTCTTGAAACAATTTAATGTAATTGCCACCTTCCTAGAGGATTTACAAATGGCTATTATAAGAAATTTGTTAAGATATTTTAGATCACTGATACAATGGTTATAGAACAACAATGAAATGATAAATAGGAGATAATTTTCCAAGTCAAGTTGTGATATTGCTATCATGATTTAGCTTTATGATTTTTAAGTCAAACCCATTGACCCATATTGCATGATTAGTGATTCAACATGAATCTATCTCTCATGAAAATAAATGGAACACTTAGCACTCATTGGATCTAGGTGACGCTCATAGCAATGAAGCATTGAGACTTCCTAGGAGGTCACCCATGCCAGTACTGCTCTAGCTTGAGTGCACTTAACTATGGAGTTTCCTCCATGGTTAAACCTAAAGCTTGCAACCCCATTTTCAAAACATTCACCAAGTATTGCACCTTATGAACCACTCACCTAATGAATGGTTCATAAGGCACACCACTTGGTGAAAGTTTTGCAAATGGGGTTACAAGCTTTCTATTTAACCATGGAGGAAACTCTATAGTTAAGCATGCTCAGGTTGGAGTAGTAATGGGTGACCTCTTGGGAAGTGCTAGTGCTTTACTCTTATGAGCATAACCTAGATCCAATTAGTGCTAAGAGTTCCATTTACTCTCATGAGAGATGGATTCATGTTGAATCACTACTCATAAAATATCGGTCAATGAGTTTGACTCAAAAATCACACAGTTAAATCTTGATAGCAATATCGCAATTTGACTTGTTATGGAAATTATTTCCTACTTATCAATTGATGAGATTAAGGGGATTTATAATGAATGGTTCATAAGGCACAACACTTGGTGAAGGTTTTGCAAATTGAGTTGTAAGATAAGTGTTTAACCATGGAGGAAACTCTATAGTTAAGCACACTCAAGTTGGAGTAGTACTAGGAAGGGTGACCTCTTGGGAAGTCCCAGTGCTTCACCCCTATGAGAATCACCTAGATCCAATAAGTACTAAATGTTCCATTTATTCTCATGAGAGATGGATTCATGTTGAACCACTACTCATGAAATATGGGTCAATGAGTTTGACTCAAAATCAAGCAATTAAATCCTAATAGCAATATCACAATTTGACTTGCTATGGAAATTATCTCCTACTTATCAATTGGTGACCTTAAGGGGCTTTATAATGAATGGTTCATAAGTCACAACACTTGGTGAAGGTTTTTCAAATGGGGTTGCAAGATTTGGGCTTAACCATGGAAGAAACTTCGTAGTTAAAGTTGTTCAAGCTAAAGTAGTACTAGGATGGGTGACCTCCTAGGAAGTCCCAATGCTTCACCCCTATGATTATCACCCAGATCCAATGAGTTCTAAGAGTTCCATTTATTCTCATGAGAGATGGATTGATGTTGAATTACTAGTCATGAAATATGGGTGAATGAGTTTGACTCAAAAATCACACAGTTCAATCCTGATACCAATATCACAACAATGAAGTGACCTGATTATGATTCAAGTGAATTGTTGATTATAGATCTCTATTATAGTTCATACTTGATCCTTCCTAATTGAATAACATTTTTCTACTCCACAAGGATATATGCTTATCCTCCAAGTTTGCTTCCTTTCTTCTTATCTCTTTCAATGAACTTATTCAACTTGCATATCACACATTGAAATCACAACTTGACCTTTTACTTATACCTTTAAGACTATCAAGTCGACTCAAATAAAAATTAGAATAACTAATATTCATCACCTCAGTTAGCTAGAATCAATAGGTAATATAATTAAGCTTTACATGGTAGAATAAGAAAATCCTTTGGTAGCCAACCCAACTTGGTGGAAACTGATTTTGAAGTGATTTCTTGTGTTCACCAATAGAAGCTTAGTTAACACTACAAAATTACAAAATTCCTTTGGTAACTAAGTGAACTTGATTAACTAAATCTTGTCAAATTTTCCTTCGGTAACTGTGTGATCTTGGTTAACACTCTTTTCTGCATAACTTCCTTTGAAGCTTGAGTGAGCTCAGTAGATATTGCCTTCTATAAAGAGTAAACTCAAGAATTCTTGGTAGACTAGAAAAATTATCTTCACTAACTAAGTGAGCTCGGCATGCACTGACTATCAACTAGTATGACATTTGTGTAACATGAAAGACAACACATAATTAATCAATTGTATCCAACAATCTCCCTCTTTGGCATTAATGGCAACACAACATGTCATAGCATAATGAAATTTTGAGAACAAGACTCCCTCTGTCAGAAAGTTTCTCCCTCTTTAATTTTACACAAAGGAACTTCTCCTATAGTATTCTCCCTCTATGAAGGAACTTCTTAACTTCTCCCTTTACAAAATTTCAGAAATATATGATAGTAAACTTCTCCCTCTTTGATAACACATGCCAAAGAGAATTATACATAGTGCCAATGTACCTTGAGTATAGATTCATTTTCAATATGTCCTTGTCAATACTACATCAACTAATTGATCTTCAACTTGGTTCTTGTTGATGCATCACTAAACTTTATTTAGTGAGCCTTAGATAGGGGAATAACCCCTAGCTTACCTCTTAGATACAAAAATACATCCTTAGGTAATCCCTTGGTGAATATATCTACAATTTGTTCTTTTGTATGCACATATTCCAATCTAATTTCTTTGTCCTGATTCTCTTACAAGGTGATATTTTATAGAAATATGCTTTGTTTTGTAGTGCATCACTAGATTCTTTGATATGTGGATTGCACTAGTGTTATCACAATACATCACTATTGGCTCTTTGATTTCAACCTTCATTCCTTCCAACAACTGTTTGAACCAAACAATGGTAAAACAATTCACTGCTACTACTACATATTCTACTTCTATTTTGGATTGAGATGTGTAATTTTGTTTCTTGCTTGTCCAAGATACCAGCCTTTTACCAAGAAAGAATGCTCCACCATTGGTGCTCTTTCTGTCATCAAGATTTCATGTCCAATCAACATCAATAAATACTTTCAGGTCAAAAATGCCTCCAAGTTTGTACCACGTGCCATAGTTTTTAGTACCTTTAAGATATCTTAAGATTCTTTTTATTTATATCATGTGGTTTTCTTTGGGTTTAGCTAAGAATCTTGCCACAATTCCAACTACTAAGGCAATATCAAGACTTGTATGTACCACATATTGTCATTTCTCAATCATTGATCCGTATAAGGTCTGATCTACTTCTTTGGAGTTATCATCTTTGGTAAGCTTAAACCTAATACAAATAGGGTTTCCAACTAATTTTCAATCCTCCAATTCCAAATTTCTTGAGTATCTCTTTGATATACTTAGATTGAGTGATATAGATACCATTTTTGTTCTGTTGTATCTGCAATCTAACAAAAAAAATTATTTCACCAAACATGGAAATCTTAAATTCTTTATTCATTTTTTCTAAGAATGTTTTTCTTAAGTCATCATTTCTTGTGAATAGAGTACTAATCTATATCAAATAATTATGTAGTCTTTCATACATGCTCTAGGAGCTTTTTTAAGACCATTTATGGCTTTGTGTAATTTGTAGACCATGTCCCTTTTTCCTAGATCAACAAAACCTTCTAGTTGTTCAATGTAGACTTCTTCATCAAGAATTTCATTCAAGAATGCGAATTTAATATCCATATGATATACTTTGAATCGTTTGTGAACTACATAAGCCAATTAAGTCCTAATTCCTTCTAATCTAGAAACAGGAGAAAAAGTTTTGCCACAATCAATACATCCTTGAGAATAGACTTTACATACCAATCTTACTTTGTTTCTTGACACTTTTCTATCTTCATTTAGCTTATTTCTAAATACCCACTTTGTAACAATCACATTTTTATCTTTGGGCCTGGGTACAAGAGTCCAAGTTTTATTCTTCTCTATTTTTTCTATTTCTTCATTCATAGCCTCAATCCAACTTTCATTTTTCAATGCATCTTTAACACTTCTAGGTTCAAAATCAGCAAGTAAACATGTACCTTTTAGTTTGCTTCTTGTCATTGTTCCATCAAATTTGTCCCCAATTATTTGATCAGGTGCATGATGTCTTCTGACATATTTAGCCAATACGAGTTCTTTGACTTTTAATTAAATTGAGCAATCTTTATTTTGAATCTAAAATTTTGGCTCAGGTCCTTCTATTTGTGGCTCATGTTCTTCAGATTCAGTATGCACTAACTCAGTAGCCTCTGAATGTGTCATGTCCCCTTTTCAAATAATTAAAAATAATAATATTTGCTAAGGCAGGTAGGCCCAAAAAGGTGAAGTTTTGGAAAAAGCCGATAATATTTGGAAGATAATGGACTAATAAATGAATATTATTATTAAAATATGTTTTATTAACCCTTCTTGGACGTGAGTTAGGGTTATGCCCTCTTTTAAGGGGTTTAGAGGCATTTTGGGCTAATTCCAGAACTTGATTTTTGCTCATTTCTTTGTTGTTCTTCAGAGGCTGCCAAACCTGTGGAGAAGGAGACCCAAGAATGTGAGTTTGTAGGTTTTTAGGAAGTCTAAGGAAGTGAGTTTTAAGCCATTCCATCTGCATGCTCATACAGAGTTTTCCTTTGTGCTGAACAGTGCAAATTTGTGGGTTTTCGGGTGTGTTTTTGTCAGATTTTGGTGTTTTCAATTGAGTATTTCATATGAGTTTGGGTTTCTGCTGTATATCAGACATTTAGATGTTAAAATAGAGCTGAAAATATTTAGTTGGTCATGATTATACTTCTGTGATAGATTATCAGTGCTTTGGTGTTGTTTTCAGCTATTTTGTGTTGTTTTTGGGAGCTCGATGAGCATTATTTTTGTCCTCCGTTTGGGAGATGTTGTGTAAATGTTATACATATATAGAAATTTCATTTTGTAGGATTTTATGCCTCTGAAATTTCTAAAAAGAATGTCCACTTTCAGATTTATTAATAATATGTGAAGCTGTGAAGTTTTTGGCACTATTTTCGGCATACCCGATTTGGGGTTTATTGAGAAATTGGTGGATCTTGAAATATTGGTTGTTTTATCTTAAAGATCTGATTAGAGGCTTGAAATATCATATAAAATCAGTAAGGGGACATTTCATTGGTATCAGAGCTATGATCTTGCCAGCCTGAGGGTTTGTAGAATTTTGCATGTCAGTTTTGACAACTACCCAAATCTTGCATGTCATAATTTATGGTTGCATGTTACTTATAATAATTTTCATGTTAGTTCTTGGTGAATTTGGTGGTTCCATGTTGCTTCTAATCAGCTACATGTCAAAATCTACGGTTGCATGCTACTTCTAATCATTTGCATGTTAGATCTTGGTGAATTTGGTGGTTGCATGTTGCTTTTATCAGCTGCATGTCAAAATCTATGGTTGCATGCTACTTCTAATCATTTGCATGTTAGTTCTTGGTGTTTGAAGAAGTTATAACCTATTGGGGTTACACTCTACTTTATCCAGAATGGACAGGTATAGTACAAAGTCTCAGAGGACACAATCTTGGATAATTAATATCGAGAGTCAGAACAGTAAGAAGGATGGTTATTTAGACATTCGAGATAAACTTTGGAAAATAAGCCATGACATGTTTGAACAGTTGGTTGAGCACCACCGCATGATGAATGACATGTTGTCCAACCTAGCTAAGGTGGATAAGTTGACTAGATTTCTATTTTGCAAATTTTCTCACAGGGAAGATGACACAATTACCAAGAACTTGCATGAGGAGTTTGAGAAACTAGCTTGGAGCCAGGCAGAGGTCTCAGATTCTACTCTACCATAGGAGGTAGTGGGTTTAGATGAGGATTAAGAGAATGTTGTTGTGCATGATGGTGAGTTACTTGGTAGAGATGAGAAAACATTTAGCATTCATGACTTTGCTAAGAAAGAGTACCAGGCACAATTAGATGCTTCGTCACATGAGGTTGAGGCAGGTAGTACTTCACATGATTTGTCCAGCCAGCTGAAGGTGAACAAAGATAGTATTATGATTCCATTATCTCATCATGACAGGATGTAGGAAATGATAGAGGATCACATTTAGATGATTCAGTTATAGGGTAGACATAAGGGAGTTCAAGCAAAGTCTTCTTGTGTTGACTTACAAGAAATTAGGGAAGGAATGGGAACGATGAAGTTGAGTTATTTACATCTTCTATTAGATCATTACCATCTTCTTAGCCTTGTCAGAGACTATTCAGATGCCTTGAGGAGGAAGGAGGAGGAAGTTGACAGGCTTTCTCACAAGCTTGAGGACACTCGTGCTTCTTTGGTAAATACTCCATTGGCATTACAAGACTGGGAGAGACATGGGGATAAGCATGGCATGGAATTGAGTTTAGTTTCATCTTGCACTCCTAATACTTAGCTTTCTATCAATGGTAGATCATATGTGGACATTGATGATGTTGCAAGTCCATCTTGCATTCACATCTAGGATATAGGGACAATGTCAGACAGGTATGTGGAATTAGTTGGTATTGGTCATATTACTCAGGTGAGGAGTTTGCTTGAGTTACTAGCTAATTATAGTTTACGGATATGGACTCAAGATTGTTATATTGGCATTTGGGATTCAGTTGACTAGAAATATTTAACACTTTTTGGTAGCAGTGATTGTTTGGGTGCTATCATGGATTTGATTAGCAGATTGCACGGTGATGTCTTTTCTTGTGCCAGGAGCTTATCTAATGTTGGTATTAGTTTTTATACATCAGTATTGGGCTTTGTTCATATATCTAGTCGACCATTTTTTCTAGAATGTGTTGATGATATTTCATATTTGGCAGTGTGTGCAGTTGAGTCTCAGGATCATATTGGCATTGATGACACCCAGGAGGATGTAGTGGGCAGTTTTGAAGACTTAGTTTCCTTGGCGGTTTCTTTTCGTATAGAGGATTTGGATAATAGTGCTATAGTTTTTGATACTCTGTATGTTGATATGAGCTTTGGAGTTTATTTGCATGGTATGGATGGTAATACTCTAAAGACCAGTAACCTTGAGGATACTCATTTAGATAGTGCATCAGAGGAGGTTTGTAGGATACAGTCTAGCCAGTGCCATCATGTGTCTAGTCAGTTGAGAGTTAGTGAGCGAGACATTGCTATTGCTTGCCAACATTTTGATGCTATTAGTCAATTGTTAGTAGTTTATGGATGGAGTTCTACTACTAGTGATGAAAACAGAGGTAGTTATCTTTCCTTGACAGAGTTCCACTCTTTATGGGAGGCTATCTGGATTCTGAGATAGGATTATATGAATTTGGTAGCTAACAGAGATTATCTTATGGAGTGGATCAGTACAACATACGATGCATTGTTGGCCAAGGAAGATGAGGTGAGTGAGCTTACTCAGTAGCTTGAGGTGACTTTTGAGATTCTTGAGAGTACATGGTTGGCTTTCAAGGAGTCACAGTTTCATTTGGCTAAGGTGACCATGGAGCTAGAGCAACTACAGTCTTTACCAAATTCTGTACAGTCATAAGCTATGGTGTCTAGTGATCTGTGGATGTCCATGGTCAACATTGTCAAAGATAGTGGAGATCGGGATGCATCCATCCTTGATACTAACATTGGCATATCAGGTTCGTCCCCACTAGAGTCAGGATAAGTTGAGTTGGGTGTTGTAGCAGATTGTTGTGGTATGTCTAACATGGTGGTGACCTCTAGTACTAATGGCACAAAGACTAGAGATGTTGTATCAAAGACCATGTGTGATGTTGGTGAGCTGATAGTTGGCTAGGTTCCTACTAGTAATACTACTCCCTTGGTGATGTCTTCAGAGGTAGTAGTCAGTTCCAACTTGATTAGTGATCGATTGTAGTTAGTTACATCTAGATTGCAGTCTAAGCCACTGATGGAGATTGGCGCATTCTATTGACATTACATTGTGAGGTATGCTCATCAATTTACCTTTGATGACCATGTTGGTGAGATGATGATACAGAGATGTACTTTGGTTCCTAGTTCTTATCATTAGTTATGGGATAGTTTGATGCCTCGGGATGAGAGTTGTAATGGGCACGACATGGTGATAGGTTCTACAGTTGATAGCTTGATAATACATGACTTAGAGTAGGATTTTTGGAGTGATGCTTTAGTGGGTGTTGTTATTGATTCTACTCCTTTGGCTATGACATTTCCTCACTTAGCTCATGATCAGTCATAGTGGGTTGTGTCACTTGTTCATGGCAAATTTGGTTTGGGTTCCATCTCTTGATGTTTATCTTGTGATGGCTTTTCACCATCAGGGGTGCATGGGAGTTATTGTTATGAGATAGTGGCTAGTGATTTGTAGAGTTGTGTTGAGTGTAGGAGTTGTATAGTGTGTGGATTCTCCATACTTGGTACAGTTTTATTCAGGAGCATTCACCATTGTTGCAGAGTTGGATTGTACATTTTGTATAGGCCAGTGGGATGTGTTGATAGTATTTACTATGTTGGTAGTTTGATTTGTCCACTTTACTTGGGTTTTGATGTTCTAAGAGTTTGTGTCTCATGGGTTTTTGATTGTGGAAATTGTGACTTTGGAGTTTGGTTGAGCTGTAATTGTCAGTTTGATTATAGATTCCTCTTGGTTATATTGCAGAGGATATTGCAGGAAGCTATGTTTGACATTAGTATAGTTCATGACTACATTTCGGATCCAAGTGGATTGTTTGGTTTATTTTTTAGCCACTCGAGGACAAGCAATATTTGGAAGGGGGGGACTTGTCATGTCCCCTTTTCAAATAATTTAAAATAATAATCTTTGCTAAGGCAGACAGGCCCAAAAAGGTGAAGTTTTGGAAAAAGGGGATAATATTTGGAAGCTAATGGAATAATAAATGAATATTATTATTAAAATATGTTTTATTAACTCCTCTTGTATGTGAGTTAGGGTTATGCCCTCTTTTAAGGGGTTTGGAGGCATTTTGGGCTGATTCCAGAACTTGATTTTTGCTCATTTCTTTATTGTTCTTCAGAGGCTACCAAACCTGTGGAGAAGGAGACCCAAGAATGGGAGTTTTCAGGTTTCTAGGAAGGATAAGGATGGAGTTTTGAAGCCATTCCATGTACACGCTCATATAGAGTTTGCCTTTGTGCTGAATAGTGCAGATTTGTGGGTTTTCAAGTGTGTTTTTGTAAGATTTTGGTATTTTCAGTTGAGTATTTCATATCCTTTTGGGTTGCTTTTGTATATTATATATTTAGATGTTAAAATAGAGCTGAATATATTTATTTGGTCATTATTATACTTCTATGATAGATTATCAGTGCTTTGGTGGTGTTTTCGGCTATTTTGTGTTGTTTTTGAGAGCTCGATGAGCATTGTTTTTGTCCTCCATTTGGGAACTGTTGTGTAAATGTTATACAAATCTAAAAATTTCATTTTGTAAGCTTTTATGCTGCTGAAATTTCTATAGAGAATGTCCACTTTCAGATTTATTAATAATATGTGAAGCTGTAAAGTTTTTGGCACTATTTTCGGCATACCAAATTTGGGGTTTATTGAGAAATTGATGGATCTTGAAATATTTGTTGTTTTTAGAGGCTTTAAATATCATATAAAATTAGTAATGGGACATTTCAGAATGTGACTTTGGTCCCTATGAATCGGTTTGCACTTCTTGAAACTTGATAACTAATGGAGATTTTAAGAGCTCAATAGATGAAGTCTTCTTTTTGTCAAATGTGTTTGGAAATGTATCAAGTTCATAGTAGAAAAATATTTTGTAATCTTCTAGTTCCTATTTTATTTTTTCTTTAGTCTTTTCTACAAACATATCAATTCTCACATGTGCACTTTCTATGATTTTGTGAGTGCATAAATTCAAACATTTGTATGCTTTACTTTTGCAGGAATATCCTATAAATATACCTTCATCTCCCTTTTCATCAAATTCATCTTTTCTAGATTCTTTCAAGATATAAAATTTGTTGCCAAATACTTTCAAGTAACTTACATTGAGTTTGTAGCTATACCATAGCTCATAGGGACTTTTGTTTGAGTCCTTCAACTAAACTCAGTTCAAAGTATGAATTGTAGTGCTGATATCTTCATTCCAGTATTTGATAGAAAAATTCTTCTCAATTATTAGTTTCCTTGCATAATCCATAAAGGTTCTATTTCTTTTTTCATCTATTCTATTCTACTAAGGAGTACCAAGAGTTGATACTTATCTTTTGATTCCTCTTTCAATGTAGAAATTATTGAATTTGTTTAAGATGAGTTCACCACCTCTATCTAATCTCAAGCATTTCAATCTTTTTCTAGTTTTTGTTTCTACTATAGCTAGATACCATTTGAATTTCGCAAAAGCTTCTAATTTTTCTTTGAGATACATAATAGTTATCATTCTACAATAATCATCAACAAAAAGAATGAAAAAAATTTCTTCACTATAAGTTTCTATTCCAATGGGTCCACATAAATCAAAATGCACAATTTCCAAGGCATCTTTTGACTAATAATTTTTTCTTTTAAAACTAGTCTTTCCCATCTTACTAGTTTAGCAATTCTTGCATGATCCAACATCAAGTTTCTCCAAACTAGGTAGACTTCTTACTCTTCTAAGTTTCCTAATCTTGACCAAATTATCAAATTTTACATGACACAGTCTTCTATGCCATAGCTAGCTTTCTTCTACTTGAGAAATAAAACATAAAAAATCACCAAGATCAAGATAAAAATGGTTACCTTTTGTTTGTCTACCTGATCCAATCAGATTTCCTTGGTTATCTAGCAATCTTTCTTTTTCATTCATGAATTCTACCTTGAACCCAATTTTGTTTAGATGTGCTACACTTAGTAAATTATGTTTTAGTCCTTCAACCCAATAGACATTGTCACATATAAGTTCATTGTTTAATGAGATATGACCTTTTCCTTTTATGTCACAAGGTTAATTGTTTTCAAACCTTACATTACCTCCATTATAGTGTTCAAAATGTTCAAACTTACTTTTTTCTCAATCATATGGTGAGAACATCCACTATCTATGATCCATGTGTCATTTTTGATAACATGAGAGAAAAGTGCCATCTTATCTCCTTCATCATTAGATTCATCTTTTAGAACAATACACACTATTTCATCTTCTCTATTATCAAAATCTTTAGCCATAAAACAAGTTTTCTTACCTTTGTATTTGTAGGGTTTGTGACCTTTGAATTCCTTCTTGCTTTTGTATTTGTGGCTTTTCTTTGCTTTCTTGCTTTCTTTTTTTGGACACCTAGCAGTAATATGACCAATTTCTTCATAACAAAAAATAGATTAAAGAGACTTTACCTTTGTACATTCCTTTGTTCCTAGAATATTTCTTTGCAAGTACAACTTCAACAATTTCAAGATCACTATCTGAACTTTCTTCAATTTCTTCCTCACTTTCTGATAGATTATTATTTATTTTCTTTCCTTTTTACTTAAGTGGGAGCTTAGCTTCAAATGCAGACTCAATATTCTTGGAAGTAGGAATATAGTTGTCAAAGCTTCCTAGTTCAAAAGTTGCTAGTCTTCCTACTAGGGCATCCAAGCCAATCTTGTTATTTGGATCACATCTCTTTTCTTGAATAGTAAATACTCTAATTGCATAGATGGGAAAAAAAGTTCTAAGAATTTTACTTACAATAGTTTGTCCTTTGATTTCCCCTCCAGATGTTCTAATTACACTAACAATGGCCTTGATTCTTTCCACATATTTTGCAATATTTTCATCTTCTCTAATTCTCATTTGATCAAATTGTCCTCTAAGACTTTCTTCTTTGGCTCTTCTTACATTGTCATGACCTCCATAGATTTATTTTAATTTTTTCCACATATTGAAAGCATTAATACATTCTTTGACCTCATCAATATCTTAGCAATAATGTTATGGTTGTTCTTCTTAGCAATATCTTCAAATGATAATGTTCTAGTGGGAGTTTTATATTCTTCATCAACATATTTACATCCCAAACCACTAATGGTAGCCATGTGAAGCCTCATAAGTCCTTGCCATGTTGTAAAGTTGTCTCTATTCAAATTTGGAATCTCTCTTTTGTAAGACATCTTCATGTTTAGTTTAGGTCCTTGAAACCTTCTCTACAAGCACCAAAATCTTTGATATCAATTATTGGAAATATAAGAGCAGTAATTGAGAGGGGGGGTGAATCAATTACCACTAAAATAAATCCCAGATCCCTTAGATGTCAACTATAAAATTTAGACTAATAAAACTAATTACTACTGATACTTGGTAAACACACATAAATTGTTGTAACTTGGTAAATGTAGAGTGTGAATTAATTTAGTAAATCTTAAGATGTTATTAGTAATTACTTGCAAGTATCAAAGAAATAACATGAACACATGAGACACCAAAATTTAACGTGGAAACCCAATTTGAGAAAAAACACCAATGTAACTAGTTACTTTTTTTCACTCTTCTAAAGTGAGCCCTATTAGGAGCCAACCCTATTAAAGGTTACAAAACATGTTGTTAGGTGTGACCCTATTAAAATATTTAATCACCGTGTTAGGAGTGGTCTTGCAAAAGGTTTTGAAATAATACAATGGAATTACCACCTTTCTAGAGCATTTACAAATGGTTGTTATATCAAATCTATTAAGAGATTTTAGATCACTACTACAATGGTTAGAGAGTAACATTATAATGACCTAATTGTGATGCAATTGAATTGCTGATTATAGCTCTCTATTCTAGTTCATACTTGATCCTTCTTGATTGAATAACACTTTTTTCCTCCACAAGAATATCTACTTATCCTTCAAGTTCACTTTCTTTCTTCTTATCTCTTTCAATCAACTTATACAACTTGCATCTCACATTTAAAATTAAAACTTGACCTTTTACTTATACCTTTCAGATTATGAAGTTGGCTCAAATACAAATTAGAATAACCTATATTCATCAGCTCAGTTGGCTTGAATGAATACGTAAAATAATTAAGCTTTACATGCCAAAATAAGAAAATTCTTTGGTAGCCAACCCAACATGGTAGAAACTGATTCTGAAGCAATTTCCTATGTTAACCAATAGAAGCTCGGTTAACACTATGACCTTAAAAAGTTCTATTGGTAATCGAGTGAACTCAGTTAACACTGACTCTGTTCAACTTTCCCATTGTTAATTGAGTGAGCTCTGTTAACACTCTTTTTTGCACAACTTCCTTCAATGCCTAAGTGAGCTTGGTAGATATTTCCTTTTACATAGAGTAATCTCAAGAACACTCTGTCTACTAAGAAAACTATCTTTACTAACCAAGTGAGCTCAACATACACTCACTATCAACTAATATGACATTTGTGCAACATCAAAGACAACACACAATTAATCAATTGTACTCAACAAGGTTAACCTATTACCCATTTTAACACATTGGAACCAACCAAATATGTCCCTAGGGTTCTTATGGCCCCTACAAACGTATGTTGTCATGAAATGTGTTGAAAGGTTTCATAGGTTAACATATGACCCATTTTCATGCATTTGAACTAGCTAAATGGGTCATTAGGTGTCCTAGGTCCCATGGAACATATGTTGTCATAAAATGTGTTGACAGGAGTCATAGGTTAACCTATGACCCTTTTTGACATATTGGAACTAACTAAATGGATCCCAAAGTGTTATACAACCCCTAGGGACATATGTTGTCATGAATTGCATTAAAAGGGTTCACAAGTTAACCTATGACCCTTTTCAATGCATTGGAACATATCAAATGGGCCCCTAGTGTTCATAGGGCCCCTAGGGACATACGTTGTCATGAAATGTCTCAAAATGGGTCATAGGTTAACCTATGACCCCTTTTGATGTATTGGAACCAACCAAATGGGTCCTGAGGGGTCCTAGAACCCATGCAACATATATTGTCATGAAATACATTCAAAGGGGTCATATGTTAATCTATGACCACTTTTGACATATTGGAACTAGCCAAATTGGTCCCTAGGGATCGTAAGACCCCTAGGGACATATGTTGTCATGAAATGTGTCAAAAGGGATCATAGGTTAACTGATGACCCATTTTGATGTCCTAAGGTCCCTAGGGACATATGTTGTAATAAAATGTGAAGAAAGGATTCGTAGGTTAACCTATGAACCCTTTCAAAACGTGTCAAAAGGGATCATAGCTTAACTTATGACCCCTTTCAATGCCCTAGGGCACTTAGGGACATATGTTGTCATGAAATGCATCAAAAAGGGTCATAGGTTAACCTATGACCCTAACCTATTACCCCTTTTGATGCATTGGAACCAACCAAATAGGTCCCTAGGGCTCCTAGGGTCCCTAGGGACATATGTTGTCACCAAACGCATTCAAAGAGATCATAGATTAACCTATGACCACTTTCAATGTCCTCAACCCCCTAGGGACATATGTTGTCTTTAAATATGTTGAAAGGGATCATAGGTTATGTATGACCCCTTTTGACACATTCAAACCAACCAAATTGTTCCCTAGGGGTCTTACGGCCCCTAGGGGCATATGTTGTCATGAAATGTGTCAAAATTGGTCAGAGGTTAACCTATGACCCCTTTTTATGCATTAAAACCAACCAAATGGGTCCCTAGGGGTGCTAGGGCTCCTAGGGACATATGTTGTCATGAAATGCATTGAAAGGGGTCATAGGTTAACCTTTGACACCTTTCAATGCATTAGAACCAACAAAATAAGTCCTTATAGTTTATAGGGTCCCTAGGGACATATATTGTCATGAACCAATGAAATGGGTATTTTATTATGAAATTCATCGAAAGGTGTCATAGGTTAAACTATGACCCCTTTCAACACATTGGAACACACCAAATGGGCTCGTAGTGGTCATAGGGCTGCTAGGGACATGTGTTGTCATGAAATACATCAAAAAAGATCATAGGTTTAGCTATGGTCTTTTTTAATGAATTGAAACTAAGAAAATGGGTAACTAGGGTCCTAGGGCCCCTAGGGACATATGTTATATTGAAATGCGTGAAAAGGGATCATAGGTTAACCCATGGCCCATCTTGATGCCCTAAGGACCCTAGGGACATATGTTGTCATGAAATATATTGAAACGAGTCATAGGTAGACCTATAACCCCTTTTGAAATGCATCAAAAGTGATCATAGGTTAACCTATAACCCCTTTTGATGCATTGGAACCAACCAAATAGGTCACCATGAATACTAGGGTCCCTAGGGACATATGTTTTCATGAAATGCATCAAAAAGGATCATAGATTAACCTAGAACCCCTTTCAACACCCTAGGCCCCCTAGGAACATATGTTAACTTCAAATACATTAAAATGGATCATAAGTTATTTTATGACCCTTTTTGATACATTCAAACCAACCAAATTGGTCCGTAGGGTTCTTGGGGCCTGTAGGGACATATGTTGTCATGAAATGCATCAAAAGGGGTCATAAGTTAACTTATGACCCCTTTTGATGTTTTCAAATTAACCAAATGAGTCCCTAGGGGTCCTAGGGCCCCTAAGGACATATGTTGTCATGAAATGCAATGAAAGGGATCACAAGTTAACCTCTAGCCCCTTTCGACATATTCAAACCAACCAAATAGGTCCCTAGGTGTCCTACACCCCCTAGGGACTATGTTGTCATAAAATGCTTTGAAATGGGTCATAGGTCGATTTACTAAAACAAACCAAATAGGTCCCTAGGGGACCTAGGGACATATGTTGTCATGAAATTCATCAAATGTTGTCATAGGTTAGCCTATGACCCATTTCAATGCACTCAAACCTAAAAAATAGGTCCATAAGTGTCCTAGGTCTCTGAGGGCCATATGTGGTAATGAAATATCTTATTATGAAATGCATTGAAATGGGTCATAGGTTAATTTATCAAACCCTTTTGATGCACTGAAACCAACCAACTAGGTACATACAGGTCCTAGGGACATATGTTGTCATGAAATGCATCAAAAGGGATCATAGATTAACCTATAACCCCTTTTGATGCCCTAGGGTCCCTAGGGATATATGTTGTCATGAAATGCATCAAAAGGGTCCATAGGTTATTGTATGACCCCTATCGATGCATTGAAAACAACTAAATAGGTCTCAAGGGTTCCTAGGTCCACTAGGGGCATATTTTGTCATGAAATGCATTGAAAGGGGTCATAGATTAACATATGACCCCTTTTCGCACATTCGAAACCAAATGGGTCCCTAGGTTCCTAAGGTCCCTAACAACATATGTTGTCATGAAATGCATCAAAAGGGGTCATATTTTAACCTATTACCCCTTTCAAGGCATTTGAACCAACCAAATAGTTCCTTATAGGTCCTAAGGCCCCTAGGGACATATGTTGTCATAAAATGCATTGAAAGGGGTCACAGGTTAACCTATGACATCTTTTGATGCATTGGCACCAAAAAAATAAGTCCCTAGGGGTCCTAGGCCCCCTCAAGACATATGTTATCATGAAATGTGTCCAAAGGGGTCATAGGTTAACCTATGGCCCCTTTCCATTTAGTCCAAGCAACCAAATGGGTCCCTATGAGTCCTAGGGGCTCTAGGGACATATGTTATCATGAAATGCATCAAAAGTGGTCATATGTTAATGTATGAGCCCTTTCAATGCATTCTAAGCAACCAAATGGGTCCCTAGGGTTCCTAGGATATCTAAGCACATATGTTGTCATGAAATGCATTGAAAGGGGTCATAGGTTAACCCATGACCACTTTATATGCATTTGAACAAACCAAACAAGTCCCTAGGGTTCCTAGGGCCCTAGGGACATAAATTGTCATGGAATGTGTCAAAAGGGGTCATAGGTTAACCTATGACCCCTTTTGATGTATTTGAGCCAACTAAATGGGTCCCTAGGGGTCCTATGGCCCCTATGGTCATATATTCTCATGAAATGCATTGAAAGGGGTAACAAACCAAATGGATGCCTAGGGGTCCTAGGGCCCCTAGGGACATTTGTTATCATGAAATGAATCAAATAGGTCCTTACGGGTCGTAGGGCCCTTAGTGACATATGTTGTCATGAAATGCATCAAAAGGGGTCATAGGTTAACATATGACCCAATGTATGACTCATTTCAATGTATTGGAAACAACCAAATGGGTCCCTAGGGGTCCTAGGGTCCCTAGGGACATATGTTGTGATGAAATGCATCAAAATGGGTCATAGGTTCACCTGTGACCAATTTCAATGCATTGGAACCAACAAAATAGGTCCCTAGGGGTCCTAGAGTCCCTAGGGAAATATGTTGTCATGATATGCATCGAAAGGAGTCACAAGTTAACCTCTGACCCCTTTCAATGCATTGGAACAACAGAATAGGTCCTTATAGGTTCTAGGGCCCCTAGGGACATATGTTATCATGAAATGCATGGTCAATGCATTTGAACCAACCAAATGGGTCTTTAGGGGTCCAATGACCCCTAGAGACATATGTTGTTATCAAATGCATCAAAAGCTATCATAGGTTAAACTATGACCCCTTTCAATGAATTGAAAGGTCTCATAGGTTAACTATGACCCCTTTCAACACATTGAAACATACCAAATGCCCCCCTAGTACTTGTAGGGCACCTAGGGACATATGTTATCATGAAATGCATCAAAATAGGTCATAGGTTAACCTATGGTCCCTCTCAATGAATCAAAACCTATGAAATGGGTACTTGTATTGAAATGTGTCATAAGGGATCATAGGTTAACACATGACCTATTTTGATGCCCTAGGTTCCCTAGGGACATATGTTGTCATAAAATAAATTGAAAGGGATCATGGGTTAATCTATGACCCATTTCAAAATGCATTGAAAGTGATCATAGGTTAACCTATGACCCCTTTCGATGCATTGGAACCAACCAAATTGGTCACTTGGGGTCCTAGGGTCCCTAGGGACATATATTTTCATAAAATGCATCAAAAGGGATCATATATTGAACTATGACCCCTTTCAACATCGTAGGCCCCCCTAGGAATATATGTGAACTTTAAATATGTTGAAAGGGGTCATAGGTTATTGTATAACCCTTTTCGATGCATTCAAACAAACCAAATCAATCCTGAGGGATCCTTGGGCCCCCAAGGGCCTATGTTGTCATGAAATGCATTGAAAGGGTTCATAAGTTAACCTATGACCCATTTTGATGTATTCCAACCAACCAGATGAGTCCCTAGGGGTCGTAGGACCTCTAAAGACATATGTTGTCATGAAATGCATTGAAAGGGATCATAGGTTATCCTTTCATCCCTTTTGACATATTGGAACCAACCAAATAGGTCCCTAGGTTTCCTACGACCCCTAGCGACATATGTTCTTATGAAACAAATTGAAAGAGATCAAAGATTAACTTATAACCCCTTTTGGTTTACTAGAACAAATCAAATGGGTCCCTAGGGGCCCTAGGGACATATGTCATCGTGAAATGCATAAAATGTTGTCATAAGTTAATCTATAACCCCTTTTAATGAATTCAAACCAAAATAATGGGTCCATAGGTGTCTTAGGGCTGCTAGGGGCATATGTGGTCATGAAATGTGTCAAAAGATGTATTCAAACGAACCAAACGGGTCCCTATGAGTCCTAGGGGCCCTAGGGACATATGTTGTCATGAAATGCATTGAAAGTGGTCATAGGTTAACATATGACCCCTTTCGACATATTTGAGCCAACCAAATGGGTCCCTAGGGTTCCTAGGATCCCTAGGGACATATGTTATCATGAAATGCATCGAAAGGGGTCATAGGTTAACCTATGACCTCTTTCAATGCATTTGAACCAACCAAATGGGTCCTTAGGGGTCCTAGTGCCCCTAGTGACATATATTGTCATTGAATGCATCAAAAGGGGTCATTGGTTAACCTATGACCCCTTTCAATGTATTTGAACCAACCAAATGGGTCCCTAGGGGTCCTAGGGCCCCTTGGGACATATGTTCTCATGACATTCATCAAAAGGGGTTGCAAACCAAATGGGTCCCTAGGGGTCCTAGGACCCCTAGTGACATGTGTTATCATGAAATGAATACAAAGCGGTCACAAGTTAACTTATGACCACTTTTAACGCATTGGAACTAACCAAATAGGTCCTTAGGGGTCCTAGGACCCCTAGGGACATATGTTGTCATGAAATGCATCAAAAGGGGTCATTTCAACATATTGGAGCCAACCAAATGGGTCTTTAGGGGTTCTAGGGCCCCTAGGGACATATGTTGTCATGAAATGCATCAAAATGGGTCACAAGTTAACCCGTTACCCCTTTTGATGCATTGGAACGAAACAAATAGGTCCCTAGGGGTCCTATGGCCCCTAGGGCAATATGTTGTCTTGAAATGCATCGAAAGGGGTGATAGGTTAACCTATGACCCCTTTCAACATATTCAAATGAACCAAATGGGTCCGTAGGGTGAGTTATATAATATATTTTTTTCATAATAACAATAATAATAATAACAATAATAATATATATTATTATATTATATTTAATAAGAATAGTAAAAATCATAGTAATATAATATAATATAGTCATATATATATATATAATGTATAGTTCATAACAATAATAATAATAATGTATATTACTATATTATATTTAATAATAATAGTAAAAATCATAATTATATTTATATATATATATATATTTATATATATATATATAGGTCATAAGAATAATAACAATAACAATAATAATATATATTAGTATATTATATTTAATAATAATATGCAAAATCAAAAAAATATAATATAATAATCATATATAATAATCAAATTTGTTCACATTGCCCACACTTTCCCAATTTTAACTTCCCTCCAAAATTTGGGCATCCATTTTGAGTACTTGATATCATATCGGGTATCCAATTTTAGATAGGATACCTGATATGAGATCAAGTACCCAAAATATTGGCATGCTTTTCTGAATATATTCCTTGTCATTGTAGACCCAACAATCACATTTTTTGCAGGCTATTTTCACATATTTGGAGAAAACTAATTTTTTGGGGCCCATATAATCCAAAAAGGTTCTATAATGTATGATTAGGTGTCTAAAACTATTTTCTAAATGGGGAACAATAGTCATCGAAAGGCTAAATGCAAAAAGAAAGTATTGAATCAAGACATTGTAACATATAGGGAAAGGAATAGGCTAAATCATGGAAGGAAGAAACAAGATATGTTAAATGTTTATGAATCATAGAGTCAAATAATGAATATGTGCAGTTTGGGAATGAAAATGTACCAATTGAAAATGATATTGCCAAAATTGAAAATTTAGAGAATGAAAATTTGGACAATGAAATGCTACTAGGTCATATTATAAATTGCATGATTAACCATGTTGAAAATGATAATTTGCATGAACATTACATATCTCCTAATTATAATTGACATGAAGGTTCTAGAACACTAAAATGGATAACTAAAATATATGAAATGATTATTACTAATTTGGAAGGAAAAAAATTAGAAAGAACCTTTCGATTATGGGCTTCAAGACTATATATGTTGTCTTTTGACAAAAAGATAGTGGTGAAGCAGTGCCAACTTTTTATGCACTTACTAAAGATGTAAAAGATGGGACCTATGCATTCTAAATTGAAGATTCATGTTATTAAAGAATTGGAAACAAATTCCATTATTGTGAAGAATTATTTTAGTGCTCTCAATACCATTGGAAAAAATAGTAGGGAGAAGGATAAGAGAACTTCTCGAAGGGTTATTACAACCTCTTTGGTAAGTCAACATTTGAGAAAGGGTAGATATATGAGGCAAAATTGAATTGACCTAAACCTAAATTGTACTACTTTGAGAAGAGCACTTATTAGATGAGAGAGAATTGATGATCCTCTTCAAAATGAAACATGGGCTTTTGGTGGGAGACTTCCACATTTTGATAAGAAGCTATTGGATGATGTGAAGGAAGAAATTACATAATTTTGGCACTCTAGCTGAAGAGTATAACCCAATGCTAAAGATGTGTTAAAGTTGAGAATTGACATCAAAGACGACACACCACATCCTAAATATTATTTGGAGGTACGTCAAACTATTTTGTTCAAACAATTTAGAGAGAGTCATCCATAATTATATATATCACAAAGAGATTTTGAATTTGTGAAGCCATTTTATTGTGTGCCACTTAAAATTGTAAATACATGTTGTTGCACATTTCATGTCAAATTTTTTATGCACCATCAAATATTACGCTCCATTTGTTTTTCTTTTCATAGTAAAGAAATGTTGGAGAATTGTGGTGCTAGTTATTTTCCAAAATCATCAAGAGACTTGCTAGATCAATTTTTATGTGAGAGAGTTGATGGTTGTTTCTTTTTATAGAAATGCTTTCTTAAATGAGAAGTGTTCAAAATGTGGTGGCATATCCAAGTTTGACACATGTTTCCATGAGGGGTGCAAACAAGATCTCGAGAAGAAAATAGTAAAAAAAATGTTATATAAAATAGTGAAATACACATTGAAGAGTGGGGATGAGGGCTCTAGATATGAATTTGTTGCAAAAGAAATCAATGTGCTTAGTTTAATTTCATATTTGAAGACAACTTTTCTACAAGTATGCAAGACATGGTCATAGGTCTCAATGGTTGGATCAATAATTTAGAATGTGTAAGGAGACTTTTTCCATTGGAACTATTATATCAATTGTTGAATTTTCTATGAACTACATATTGCAACCTCAAAATGAGACACAATCTTAGTATTACAACTCTATTTAGATTGTTATTTTTGTCCACATAACATATAGACATTCCCTTGATAGTGTAGAAGATAATCAAAAGATTATTAGAGAGTACCATTTTTATATGAGTGATGATAGATGTCACTCTCATGAGTTTGTGCAACATTGTTTCAAGAATTATTTTGATTTCTTGTAGGAGCATACAATTGATATGGATCGACACATCAGTTGGATAGATAATTGTATAGGTCAATTCAAGACAGCTCATATGTTTTATTGGTTGTGTAGGATGCATGTAGAGAGGGGGTGCCTCATAGCTAGAGTTTTTTTGAGTTCAACCACGAGAAAGGGTAACATGATGTAGTAGGGGCATGTATGAAGAGATCTCTAGTTAAGGAGCAATTGAAGATTTTAGGAGGAGAGCTTTTTGATGCTCATAGCATTGTTGATTGGTGTAGTTCAGCATTATCATAGAGGGGAATCTTTATTTGGTAGTACACATGTTCTTTTGGTTGTTTGAGAAAGGATCCATAGGTGATAGATTAGATTATGCTACAATGAGAGACTCATAAAAAATTCATTCATTCTAGAGCTCTAATTCTAGTACATGGACCATTTGGACATGACAACTAGCTTGCTTTTGTCCTAGTTGTTTTCATTATGATTAGGACCATTGTGAGTTGAGTGAGTGGGTGGACACATGGGCTCCACATTATCTTAATCCATTTTCTATCATACCCTCTATCAAAAATGATGACATGGAAAGTTCACTTGAGGACAACCATCTATCTGATCTTCTTCAACTAGGACATGTCTTTGCATTGGTTGCATCATAGGGGAATGATTAGATTTTTAGTTGGCATGTTGCGTAAGAGGTAAAAATAATCTTGCAAAACTAATCATAGATGATGATAGGTTTACATATCCTACTAGTTCAATGGTTGTCACGAGAACATGGCTATGGACATACATGCTTAGAAGGAATAGAATTCCTAGATTCGAAGACTATTAGAAGCACAAAATAATTATCATATATTCGCATCTTATTATAACAACAAATGTAAAGTTGTTGAAGCATCAAGGAAGACCAAAAGAAAAAGAAGTTTTTATGATATTGGAATGTAGGTACATCATGAAGACTAGCCATGCATGAAGATTAAAAACTAAATAAGGAACAGAATGAAGAAAAATCTATTTTATTTTTGACACTACAATTTTTGGTAGTTGTGTATTGATGTAATAATGATGAAACAATTGAGATATTGTAAATGTAAACTTGTTGATCTACTATAAGAAATAAAGATGATTTTACTTCATGCAGTTTATGTGGAGGGACCTAAAAAATGATGATTTTAATATATACTGATTCCAAAATTTCACTGTGCCCAATGCCAAAAACTTAAGAGAGGTAAAAATTTTTTTTTTACTTAATACTAACCCTAGTGACAACCTTGTTCTAGCTATAGAGAGCTTCCATTATTTTCGGCCACCCCATACCAAAGAGTCTCCGAGGTGTTCTAAGTGCGTATCGAGGTTGATCTTCTAAGGGTCGTAACTCAGAACTCATGGGGAATATTGATGAAATGTCAAATACTATAGTGCAATCATGTCAAGGCCTAAAATAACCTATATCATCTTTGAGAGATCACATTTTATTTAGATTCAGCACAGTGATCTATCTCGATGCCAAAATTTGCAATGTGCCTCAGTTGATAGGTGCATCACAGGATAACTTTGAAATCATTGATCTTGGAATTAAATCATTAGTGCCATTAGCTCTAGATGGGTGGGTAAAGCATAGTGACACACTTTTTTCAGCTACAGAGAGCCCCCATCATCCATGACCACCCTATATTTAAGAGTCTCCAAGGTTCTCTAAGTCCATGTTGAGGTCGATCTTGAAAGGTCTTAACTCATAGCTCATTGGGGCTATTGATGAAATGTCATATGATACAAGATGGTCATTCTAAGGCCTAAAATAACCTATCTCATTTTTGAGAGATCACATTTTGTTTGGATTTGGCACAATGATCTCACTCGATGCCAAAACTCACAGTGTGCCTCAGTTCATAGGTGCATCACAACATAACTTTGAAACCGCTAATCTTGGCATCAAATTTTTAGTTCCATTAGCTCTAGATGGGCAAGTGAACATTAGTGGCACCCTTTTTCTAGCTGCAAAGAGCCTCCATCATCCACAACAACCCCATCTCAAAGAGTCCTCAAGGTGCTCTAAGAACATGTTGGGGTCAATCTTCCAAAGGTCATAGCTTAGACCTCATGGGGGCTATCAATGAAACATTAAATGCTACATGATGGTCATGCTGAGGCCTAAGATAAGATGTGCCATTTTTGAGAGATCACATTTTGTTTGGATTCAACACAATGATCTTGCTCAATGGTAAAACTCATAGTGTGCCTCAGTTCATAGGTGCATCACAATGTAACATTGAAACTGCTGATCTTGGCATCAAATAGCCAGTTCCATTAGACTTGGATAGGTTAATGAACCCTAGTGACACCGTTGTTCTAGCTGTAGAGAGCCTCCATCATCTATGGCCACCCTGTACTAAAGAGTCTCTGAGGTGCTTTAAGTGCATGTTGAGGTTGATCTTCTGAGGGTCATAACTCAAAGCTCATGGGGGATATTGATGAAATGTTTAATGATACATGTCAGTCATGCCATGGCCTAAAATAAACTATCTCATTTTTGAGAGATCACATTCCATTTGGATTTAGGACAATTATCTTCCTCGATGCCAAAACTCTTAGTGTGCCTCAGTCCATAGGTGCATCATAATGTAACTTTGAAACCATTGATCTTGGCATCAAATCATTAGTTCTATTAGCTCTAGATAGGTAGGTGAACCCTAGTGACACCCTTGTTTCAACTACAAAGAGCCTCCATCGTCTGCAGCTACTCTGGTGCAGGAGCACCTAGGTAGTCTAGTTTGTAGCTAGTACTTCTTCCTTGTCATTTTTGCTTGTAGTTATGATAGCCACATCACTAGTGGTTTAATAAGACCTATTAGGTCTTGAGGTAAGTTTAACTTATTTGCTAAGTGGATTTTTTCTCCTAAGTTGCTATTATGCCTATAAGTTACTCAATAGGGGTTAGGTTGACCAAAGTGGTAGAAAAATTGACCAAGGGTCAAAAACCATCTTAGAATGTCTAAATAAATCTAATAGGACCCCTTACCAAATTTGGTGAATTCTTTTAATTAATAATTTTAAGTTATAGCAAAACTTGCTCATAATTGCAAAACTTGCAAAATTGCAATTTTGCAACTTTTTCTTGCACAGTTGAAAATGAAGGAAAAAAATTAGGGGTTTAAGGATGACTATAAAAGGTTGGAAACACCTATATAAGGTGTGAATTAACCTTTCTATGATTGTGATTTAATGTGCTAGCAACAACATCTAGTTGAAATTTGTTTGAGATATTTATTTTTAGTTACTATAGAGTTGTTGGTTGATCCAAACTCATCTATATCAATGTCATTATGATGATGGAAGCCTTGAATATTTCATTCATTGCTAAATTTTCATGTGGGCTTGGTAATCTGAATGTGTAGTAAAGTATCATAATAGCACTTGTTCTCATTTTTCTTTGTAAAATTGATGTACCAGGGTGAAGGAGGTGGATCTTAGTTGGATCCAAAGTGGAAGAAGCAAGAAGAAAACAACAAGGTCTTGAATTTGACCTTTGGAAGTCCTAATAAGGACTATTTGGTGTGATAAAGTCTTGTTTTAAATTAAACTCTGTATCAAAGAGTCTTCAAGGTGCTTTAAGTGTGTCTCGAGGTCGATCTTCTAAGGGTCATAACTAAGAGCTCATGGTGGCTATCGATGAAATGTTGGATGCTAAAAGAAATTAATGTCAAGGCCTAAAATAACCTATCTCATTTTTGAGAGATCACATTTTATTTTGATTTGGCACAATGATCTCACTTGATGCCAAAACTTGCAGTGTGCCTTAGTTCATAGGTGCATCATAGCATAACTTTGAAACTGTTGATCTTGGCATTGAATTGTTAGTGGAATTAGCTTCAGATGAGTAGGTAAACCTTAGTGACACCTTTTCTTCTGGCCATAGACAACCTCCATCATTCATAGCCACCCCATATTGAAGAGTCTCCAACATGCTTTAAGTGTGTCTCAAGGTTGATCTTCCAAGGGTCATAACTTAGAGCTCATGGGGGTTATCAATAAAACATCAAATACTACAAGATGGTGATGTTGAGGCCTAAAATAACCTATCTCATTTCTAAGGTGCTATAAGTGTGTTTGAGCAGGTGAACCATAGTGACATCTTAAGGGATGGTAGATATTATTTCAAATTAAACATATATGATATCATTTCAAATTAAAAATTGCATCAAAATTTGATAATAAAGGTTGTTAAAATGTTATTCAAAAATTATTTCATTTGAATTAAATATAAAATATATGATCAAAATGAATGATATTCCACAAACATAAACAATATCATGGTCCATGATAGATTGAACAATATTATACTAAATTAATATGTATATCATTGTGCACATAAGTGACACAAATATATATCATAATACATGTATTCATAGAAAAATTACACATATATATATCAAAATACATAGATTCATATATAAAATATAGCTGACCATGCCATCAAAATGTTTATAATATCAATGTTTCTATAAACAATGTGTCATATGCCATCTCAAAATGTTTCACGATGCATCCTATTACAACTATACTATCCTAGGATGCTGGTGGATGATCAAAATGTAGCCTCTTTGCTGCACTAGATGGATTAGATGCCTCCTACATAAACAAAAATGGAAAAGCCAAATTTAGAGTACTAATTTTATATGATCCTATGTATCTAACATTGAATTACTCAAATGCATACTGATCTTTTTTTAATGAAGATTTATAATATTGAACTTTCATCATAAAAACCTCTCCTGTCAACCTCCTGCTCTAGTTAGGAGTCCTCTCATATGTCCTTGGCAATGCTTGAACCTCATTGATTGTGGCTTGTGTATGTTCAAGTATGTTTTTTAGATGAATCTAGAATTTAAACTATAACATTATAATTCATACCATACTAAATTTATAACATATAATGAAGAATTTAGACTACAACTTACTTATGTTGACTCCTCTGAATATAATGGCTACACTAGCAAAGATATAAAACTCTAGCATCCAACCTCCTCTATACTAGGTGTTTCCTATGAGATACAAAATACTAGTTTTTAATATCATGGAAATTAGTTTTGAATTATTTATGAAAAAAAAATTATACTTATACATACGATGGGGCTCTCAATGTGAATGGAATTGCCAGAGCGTTTGTGACATGGAATCTACTTGGACTCATCACTAGTAGCCACATCCTATACAATAAATAATATAATTAAATTTCATTACCAAAAACATTTTACAAGAATGTATCAATATTTAATCAAATACAAAGCACCTAATTACCATACCCTTGTCAATGGGTCATGCCTCATCCATTGCACTCTACCCCCCACTAATAGGTGATACCTGCAAGAGAAAAGAAAGATTAGAAACCATATATGCTACAATATCAAATAGAAAAAACAATGAGAACACAACATAATGTACCATAGATGTCTCAAGGCCAAATGAAATAGTCAAGAGCATGATACTATCAACTTGTCTAAGCTCCTCCTCAATCATCAACTAAACACAAATTAAGATCACATACATGTATAAGTGAGTATGGGTTAAAAGCTAAAATTACTCTATTATAAAGATTAACTATAAATTGTATATGTCATAACAAAGAAAAGTATACATATACTGACACAGAAGGAGTCCATGCCTCTGTATGCCCCTCCTCTCTCACATCAGGGAGTGTGGCCTCTATACATGCATCTAGTGTATCCTCCTTAAATACAAATGAATACTCAGAAAGATCATCTATGTGACCAAAACAAATATTCTTACATGTTATGCAAGTATGGGGCACACAAACATGTGATGAACTCGCACTAGCATCATCAAATTGGGGAGGCAACACTGACCTAGCCTAAGATATCAATAGGCTACTCAATCTATGGATGGCTCTAATAGTCTGAGAGATAGCCTTTGGAATGATATTAGGATGTTGCACTTGAGGAGTGGGGGAGACATTAGTAGGGGGGAAAACTATCATCTTTCTTCTATTGGTCAAAGGGTATATCCTAAGGAGCACCTCCTCCTACACCCATGTTGGGTTTCATGCTCCAAAAATTCACCTTGAGGTCCAACACAAATTCTCCATACAATTTTTAAATGAAATAAAATGACACCTTTAAATTTTTGTGTGGAGGGATGTGAAAAACTATCCACCAATAATCTCAAATATTTGCACACATAGCCTCATTTGTGCACCATTTAGTTGATTGTTTGGGCTTTGTGTGTTCAACTTGTTTACTAGTTTTTGGGTCCAAAAAAAAGCTAATCAAATCATCTTTAGTTATATTTAGGGCCACAACCTCATCATAGTCCAACCCATCATCAAACATGGCCTACATTTGGTCATGCTAGCAAAGAGCAGCATTTTTTTCATTGGTAAGTGCTTCAATATTATCCACTATGGTGTTTAACATGGATAACATGGGAGCCAATGTGGCTATAGTATTATATTTGCTTCGTAAAACCCTCAATTGGACGAGATTTTCAAATATCAAATCTTCAATTTGAGGAGGGTTTTGAGGGAGTAGGGGATCATTTGGTGGATAGTTTTGAGGGGACACTTGATCATTTCATGGAGGGTTACGAGGAACATTGTTTCTTGCCTCAATATAATCATTTTGGTCAGCCATACCTATTAATTTGTAAAACATAATTTCTATTAAAAAAACCCTAAATTTCAATAATTTCTATTATGAAAAACCTACTTTTTAGCAAATTTAATTAAAAATATTTATTCTATAATAATATTCATTCAAACATTAAAAAATACAAAAAAAAAAATCACTCTTATTGTATACGAGATCTGAGATCTAGTATCAAAATAGAGGGCAACTCTCAAAAATAAAAAATGCAATGTAAAAAGAGCCCTCAGGCTTTTTTTTTCAAATCAATATCATAGGTTTTAGGTATCTGATTTCATATCAGATACCCAATAAGGCTAGGTCTTAACTTTTTGGCTTTAGTATCAAGATGGGTGGAAAAACGTCAAAGTAGATTTTGTCTTTCTATTCATCTCACAATCAATATGGAGTAGCTAATTTACCTTGTCATAGTGATTTTGTTTGAACCTCTGAATTTTATAATATTTATCATCCATTCTTGTAGTCACGTACCTCTTATCTTCTTTATCCATTCTCTTGGTATCTTAATAGTGTCTCATTTTTTCTAGGAATTCACACATTGTCACAGATTGAGCTTCTTGATCTTTCTTTATTGATTTTACCTACTTTGTTCTTGTTTAGTTCTTTTCCATCATATTTGATATTGCATCTTTAGACTAATCTCCCATACTTCTCTTAGACATTTCTTCAAATTCTTCTTCTTGATATTGTCACTCATGAGTTTGATGCACCTATTTCTTCCTTCCTCTTAATAAACTATTTAACTTTTCTTTCATTTTACCTATCTTACTTAGAGAAATCCCCAATTCCAATCTTTGGTTCTCAATCAACTTATTAATCCTATACATTTCTATCTCTTTGGATATTTTATCTAAAGTGGTTAAACTTCTTATCAAAAGACCAATGTTTTACCGTTTCTAGGAAAGTTTAGGAAAGATGAGGTGTTGAGAGGTGGGTGGGGGGTGAATTTCTACCTTCTAAATCTTTGAATCCTCTAATTAATTTGACGCTAAAAAATAATTTATTTATTCGTATGCACATACTAAATAACTAAATGCTTAAAGGAAAGTAACAAAATCAAATATTTATAATAGAAAACACATCACACATAACCATTACATATTGGACACAATGGTTGTTGGAACACATTAGAATAACTGAGAGGGGGGATGAATCAGTTATCTAAGGTCCAAATGTATAAATAAAACTTTACACAACTTGGTGAACCCATAAAACATTTATACTCATGCATGCATTTGGATAAGATTATGGTCCAATCACTTAAAATTTGTAGGTTACTATCAAATCAACTTGTATAATCATAAACATGAAACATAATAGATTCATCAACACACTTGACACAATGATTTATATGGAAACCAAATTTGGGAAAAACCATCAGTAACATGCTACTCTTTTCACTATTCTGAAGTGATGCCATGTGAAAAGCCAACCTTGTTAAAGGTTACAATACACATTGTTAAATGTTTGACCTTATTAAAAGATTTCAATCACATTATCAAGAGTGAATTTTGTTAGAGGACTTTAGACCATTCACTTGGAATGTCACTAGGTTAAAAGATTTACAAATGACTGTTAGGTCAACCTTAATACAAAGGATTTACCCTAGAATGATATGATTGTTAAAGATTAATAGTAAGACTTTAATCTAATAAACTTAAAACATCATTTACAGATTATAGATCATTGTTCATTCATCAATTCTACTTGGCCTTCATACTATATAGCTTTGATAGCTTGTTCACCCTTCAAGCATTCATCTCCTTAAGCCTTCTTGCTTAACATGTCATTACAGACTCTTCCCTTAGACCAATTGATGAATAAAATCCCTTGACTCCTTGTCTCCCTTAGTTTCTTGCACATGACAACCTTGCTTCATTTCTATTGGGACCCAAAATTGAAGCCTTGACTCTAAGTACCATTAAAAAAATAAAGTCCTTAAGCGCTTTTAAATGTAGGTGTAACTAGGTATCCATTAAAGGCTCATGAGGTGTTTAATGTTTCTAGAACCTTGCATTTAGTATGTCTATGTGTTTCATGAAGGAAAATTTCCATTTTGAGTCATTTTATGAAGTCCTATTTTGAGCAATTGTCAAATCTGCATTTTCACGTAAGTGTCTAATAGTGATAGGAGCCCTTGTTTGCAATTGGATATCTCACACCCAGTTATGTTTCATGACTCACTACTTTGGGAATTTCTAGTATCCATACTAGAGAACCTATGTTTCAGATTTTGAGTCATTTTTAATCCATTTGTCTAGGTTTTGAATACCTCAAAGTTGGTTAATTATTGATGTTATGCTGATGTCAACTATTCATAATTATGGGAAGCCCTATTTGACTTGTTATAATTTTGATCCAGTTGAAAAAAATGATGAAATTCCTTTTGCATTGCATTTTAGAGGTTAGAGACTTGCTATGTTTCAATTTTGAGCTTATGACGAATCTATTTGATCAGTTTTCAAATGCGATTCCAAATGCAATTTCTATTTTTTTACTGCTATCAAGAAGTGTAGATTTGTTAGTACCCTTGTTCATGACATCATAACTTGAAATATGTGATAGGTGAAATAAAATAGATTGTACCACTACATTTTACTCTAAAAATACTTTAAGTGTGTCAATTTTCAAGTCTTGATGAATCTGTCTACACACTTTCCCAATTGCCTTTGTTTCCAGTCTGCAAATTTGAGTAGCCCACTTTGCCAACTTGTCATTTGCACCCAGTTATTCATCATGAGGAAAAATCAAATATTTACAGTCAACTTGTGATAGTAAACCAACACCCCAATTTTTGTTCCCCCTAGTGTCAGTTTGCCCAGTTTTCAAAGCCAAATCCGAACACAACTTATTGTATTCTGACATGTTTTCTTCCAGGCAGTTTTGGGAGGGAAACTTTGACTATCAATATCTTTTGATTGAGAATTTTTTATGAGACAAGATTTAATGGGGTAAAAGTGTGCAGAACAAAGAATTAGCATGTCTAATTTCAGAGCTTGAATAGATGTTTAGGTCAGTTTTTAAAGCCAGCCAATAGGCCCTGTGAGCAGAAAGCCATAGTTTGTAGATTAATGATGAAATCAGTTTTAATGGAAAAGGATTGATCGAATTTGAATCCAGTCAATGTTGGATGTTCAATATTGCATTTTAAGAATTCAGTTGTTTGAAATGCAAAATATTTTTAGTTGGACCCACTTTTAGGCCTGAATGATTTTGCTAAATTTTTAAGGTGAAAAGTAAATTGCTAAATAATGAATCCTAAAGATGAGGAAGTTTCTTTCAAGACAATTCTAAATGCACTTGATAATAGAGTAGATGTAAAATGATTCTACATGAAACACAACTCCTATGCCACATGGATCATAAAAATATTGTCACAATTAAATATATCAGTTGAGCATCTCAGAAGAAATTGTAATGATGTTTATGTTATATATAGACTCATGGATATAGTTTTCTATGAAACAATATGTTCCCATTAGCTCTTGACAAAGGACTATTGACAAATTTTCCTTGCATCAATTATTGAGAGGGCTCAAATTTGGTATTGTTTTCATGATGAAAGTTGACTATGCTTTGAAGCAAGATGATATGTGCCAAGATGACCTATTCAGTTATGATAAATTATTAGTTCTTAAAACAAATTAGGAATTGTTGATGTTATTACATCTATGTTAGGAAGTGGGTATGAACCATATCTTAACAATGGCGAAATAGATAGCATATGGCATGTTCCAGGGGTAAGTTTTGAATTGCGCCAGAATGAAATAGAACAAGATATTTCTATGGGAGTTATAAATAGATCTGTTGATTCGACCAGTAAGTAGCCAAATGAAAATTTTCTTGACAAGAAAAAGGATGAAAATCTTAATGTTCACCTTTCTCCTTATATTAATCATGAATTTGTAGACCAAGGACAAAATTCTTCATGTTTCACAAATGGGAGTCATGAATAGAATAATTAATTATCAAGAGATTCACCCCCAAGTGAATATCAAGCAGCAACTGCAAGATACAATGAAATATCACCAAATATTTGTTGGATAGAAATATAGATTATAAACAATTCAAAGGAAAAAAACATGATTCATTTTCTACAAGGTAGGATCCACTGAATGCTATGAGTTAAAACATGAAAAGATTCATCATTTCCAACTACAAGAAAAGGTAAGTGAATTTCAAACAATTAGAGAATAAGCTATGGCATTTAATCCTCTATTTCTAGCATTAGATGCATAAAGTTTGCAAGAGGTGCTATGTGTCAAAGACATCAATGATCTACATGAGGAGTTTAGATGAAAGTGCATGAATAGAGGGTCAAAGCCATGGTACTGAAGGAATCTACCATGCAAAGGAGAAGGCGCGAGTCGCACATGAATGATGGTGGAGAGTTGTTTGCATAGTTGAAAGAGGAGCAGAGACATTCTACCAAGATCTGGTTTTACTTGAGGGAGGGGCAAAGTTGAGGGAGAAATAGAAACCTACATGTGTTTTGGAGGATGTTAAAGAGGGCTTGAATGGGAAAGAATATTCACCTGGACAAATGGCGGTGCCTATTGACTTGATTGGATACACACACTCACCACCTCGGCCTCATGTTGTTGCCCCTTTTTCTTTAGCGGGTGATGTTGATGACTATGAATACTTTGGTTGGGGAGAGGTAGTAGGCTTTGATAGGGAAAAGTGCCCAGATCTTTGAGTAGCAAAACTAATGCCAACATCTTTTCCTATCTTACATCTAGAGGCAAGCCAAAACCATCTTGCAACCATTTCTGCTGGTGGTCAAGTCCAACTATGGTAAAATAGACATGGATATATTCATACATTATGTAATGAATGGGAATACATAGCTTCCTTGGGAGAGAAGGGAACTGTGTTGGTTGATGTTGTAGGTTCAGATCTCGATAGGGCTTCTAGTGGATATGAAGCCAATCAAGAAGATTAGGTTTCAGATCCCTTTTATATTGTAGCAACTAGTTCTGATGGAGAATATTTTATTCTCTATGGATCACAACCCTGGGAAATTGTCCATGTAGACACCTAAAAATCCTTTAGAAAATAAAGTATTTTTATTTTTTGAAAAAGTTCCTAATGACATCATCATTTATTAATTAATTAATTATTTAATTAATTAATTTATTTTTATGTCATTAAATCCCTTTATCTTAATTAAAAATATTTAATTAAGGAATCCTTCCCAAAAATGTTTAAATCTTATTTAAACATTATTTCCTTATCTATTAATTATTTAATTAATAAATTGACCAAAAATCCCAAAATAAATAATTTATTTATTTTTTGCCCAAAATTTGGCCAATTTCCTTAAGACCACTAACCTCTTCCAAAATCTTCTAATCCTTCTTTAATTTTGATTAAAGGCTAATCCCATCATTTTCTAACCTTAATCCCAACTCAAAAATATTTAATTAAGGTTAAATATTAATCCTCATGTTTATTAAAAATGTTTTAATGAATATCTCCTCAACCCAAACCTTTAAGATAAATAAACTTTATTTATCCTCATCCTAGGAAATTCTAGACTCTTCCAGAAAGTCTTCATCCCCATCCTAAGCCTATCTCTAAACCTCCATTTTAGCCTAATCCACCCCATCCAGCCATACTAACCAAGCTTAGCTACTAACTCACCCACCCTCATTGAATGCCATCCACTTGCATATCTCTAAAATCCTTAATCTAATCCTAAACCACCTCTAGTCCCCCCCCCCCCTAACCTTGTCACATTCCCTACGTAAACTTAAGACTTTCCTAAACCAAGCAAAGTCAACAATCTCAACTCCCTCCAAAATATCCCAACCACCCAACCACAAATGCTCTTGCAAAGCCATAAAATACTCTTACAAACCCATTCATTGCTCTTACAAACCATTATGAAGGGTCTTTATGAAGATATTATCCCTTGAGCCTCCTTTGTTGACTCATCCTTGCCCTTTCTTCCATCCTCTCACCCTATGACATGTGTCACTCCCTGATTGGTTGTAAGGAAGCACAATCCATGTGCTCTCCTCTCATGCAATCTGAGCCCTCCATGAGATTTTCCCCATCCTTGCATCTTAGCCCTCAAACCCCTAAGCCCTTAGCCTATAAATTGAATCCCTGCCCAAGCCATTTCATCACAATCTTTAAGCTAAAGTTATAATGTTATTTTGAGAAGCCAAAATCCATACCTTTTACATACATCCACATCTAAATCCCAACATCCATTGAAGCGAATTTGAAGCCCTTTAAGAATACATACCAATCCTTTACTTAGACTCATCTACCAAGAAAAGAGCTAATTCCTATTGGGAGAGTATATTCATTTGGCTCACATTCCTAATTAGGGGTTCCTCTTTTGTCTATCTTATATGTTATGTTAATTTAGTTAATGTTAATGCTTTCATTTTCATTAAATTAGTGTTTCTTGGATACTAAAGTAGCATATACAATCTAAACATATCAACTAAGTGATGAATCATAGTATCTATCTCTTTAAGGTTCCCTTTTGTGGCTAGACCAATCAAAGCTAGAGAGACTACAAAGCCCATGTGAGAGGAAGTAGCCAAAGTGTAGAGAAACTGCATATCCAAAGCATTGAGAAAATGAAGGGGAAGCCGCATGCAAATGAAGACACCTACAAAATAAAGGAAGCTATATTGAGAAAGGTTAAAGGTAATATCCCACATTTGGTAGGACTCTATCCCAAAATGTTTTTAAATACTCCCATACACAATAGCATAGTGTCTAAAGATACACACTTTCGAGAGCCATGCATTGGAAAGTGGTTCTCATGGTTGGCTAGAAAGAGGTAAAATTTTGAATGAATAAGTGTGCAAAATTTGATGACATCAACATTGTTGGTGTGACAAAAAAGTTAGCAACTATGCCAAAAAATTAGAAGTTTTCAGTGGTCGCCATGTCACCATAGGAAAATGGGAGGGTCTTGCTAGTAGTGACATGGAAACCTCTTAGAAAGTGGAGATTCTGGTAAACAAGCCACCAAAAAAATTGAAACCTGGTAAAGGAAGATGTGGGTCCCACCTAGACGCAGATGATGAATTAGATAGTGACAAGTGGTAGTCAGGTAGTGTGTACAAAATGACTCAGTGATGATGTGGAGATTGAGACCAATAACAAGGCACCACGTGGTACAAATTTCAAGGAAGGTTGTAACATGGTGATCAGGTTACAATGATGAATAGGATGGCAACACATGGCACATCTGACAGCAATCGCCCTATCACCAAGGTGAAGTTGCATGCTAGTTAACATGGTGACATAGTGACTGCTGAGGTGGCATGATGATGTGGTGCTAGTTGTGCAAGAAATGACCCAATAGAAGATTGACACGTGTCACCAGGGCTGGTTAACAGGTTTGATCCAAAGGAGAATGGTGCAAAAATTTGAAAAAGCATAATTTTAATATTGTATTAATCTAACCTCAAAACCACATGCATTTCCATTTAAATAGATTAGGAGTTATTCTATAGTTCAAGCTTTATAGAAGTATAATTTTTTACAATTTTAAGTGCTCGAGCCATGGTTGGGAGCCTAAACTTTAGAGGGGCATAACAGGGGCATTTTTTCACTGAAATGGGCACTCTAATATACCATTGGAACCAAGATGATCTAAATTTTTTGAATATGTAGTTTTTTTCTATACAAGTGCTCACCAATTTAGTCTATACATGAATTTGTAAATTATGGGGCATTCTCAGTAAAACAAAGTAATTTTCACCATGGAGCATCAAAATTGGTTAGGAGGTAGATATAAAAACTTGTTGAAGCTTGATTGTGGAAAAAATTGATTCTAAAATATTATATTGCATTCTAGAGGTCATTTAACTGATTTTTTACTTTTTCCTTGAGCTCAAATTGGGCATCAAAATCACTTACTATTTTCAATCAAGTATCTCATATATTTCCTACTTTTTGATGGAAAATTGATGGGGATTCGATTTATAGTTATAGAGAGAGGGTAGAGAGAGGTTTTTCACATTCTTGGGAAAGAATTTAGAGGGGAAACGTGTCATATTTTAATCAAATCCATGATTTTATTTCCTCCTATATTATTCTTTCTTCTTCTATTTTGTAGGGGTTAGTAGTTTTCTCTGGAGAAACCAATAAGGCTCCAACATTCTACTATGGAACCAGGGTTGTAGATGGTTTGGCTTCTTGTCTATTGAGTTGTGCTCTACCAATCAAGGCCACACATATGCTTCTATGCAGATTTCTAATTCATTTCATGTGTTTTAATTCTAAGATAAATGGAACTTGATGCTAGATCGTGTGAATTATCTAAAGCTTCATTTAGTATTACCAGTTTGTGTATTCAATCTTTTCATGGATGAATACAAAGGGGATTTATAATGAATTATCTAGGTTTTGTTATTATGTCTCCTAATTCTTCATATGCTATTGACTTTGAGATTAAATGAATAAGGTTCATTTGATTTAAGGCAGCTTGGATGAGTTCATTTGATTTAAGGCAGCTTGGATGAGTTGTATGTAAGATCTATTGTTGCTTTTGATTCAAGGGGTCAAGTAAATGCTTCAATGTTTTGATAGGGTTTCTGGGTGTATGGAGGGGATATTTCATAAGAATGGGATTTGGGGATTTTAGTTGACAAACTCTATTATAAGGCAATCAAGTTAGGTCAACTTGTTGGTAATGACTCCATGTTGCAATGGATAAGGCATTAATCACTAAATCAGATGTGAGCTAATATGAAGGTTATTTTCAAAAACCATTTTAATCAAATCAATTTAGTATTTCACGTTTTGGAGTGGGCTGAAAAGAATTAACCCTCTCTTAGCTTATGGGTTCATAGGTTATGATCTATAGCTATTTCATTCCTATGTGTTCAAATTTTAATTTTTGGTGGTTCCATAGAGTAGAGGTTTTTCTAAGCATTTTTATGCCTAAGAAAAAGAACAAAAAAGTTGATTTTATTTTCCTCATAGTTAAGCTTCAAATTTTTGAGATTTTTGGGTTACTAATCAAATTGGTTTTTGTAGCTTTGCAGGATGGAGCATCTATGAAACCACTAACCATGTTTCTTGTAGGTTCTCCTTACATGGTTTAATGCTCTTGAAAAATGAACTTGAATGTTTAAACACTTTTCTTTGAATGCATGTTGCTAAAATGAATTTGAATGTTTAAACACTTGTCTTTGAATGTATGTCACTTAAATCAATCTTGAATGCCATGTATTAAAATCAATTTTTTCTTAGAATGCATGCTTAAAACAACAAACTCAATCTTCCTAGAAACTTTCTAAGTTATAAAAACAAAATAAAGACACTTTGAGTGAGTTTGTTGTTGGACTCACCTCCTTTAATCACCCATCATTCTAACCATTGGTTGCAATCTTAGCACCATATATGGGGATGGGTCTACCTAAGAGGGTGTTAAGTGCTCCACAAAAATTAAACTCCACTTACTTGTGTTTTTATTAGTTTTTTTAAGTTAGAAAATTCCTTGAATGCACATTAGTCTCACTAACACTTTATTTGGGCATAAAAAAATTAAGCAAATCTTGATGCAGAGGGCCTCTGGGCACTCGATTTAAACCAAATTTCACACATCTTGGTTTTGGGCTTAAAACAAACTCACACTCAATCATGAATTCCTTAAAGAAAAATCAATCGATACTTGACATGGAGGGCCTCCAGGTGCACGAGTTTACTTTTGTTGACCCTAAATCTTCTTGGTGTATTCATTCTTCGATCGATTTTCCTTTTGTTAATGCTTCAAGTTGGAATTGAACATTTGCATCCTAAACATGTGTGTTTGCAAGGTTTAGATTAGGAAACTTAAACGTCAGTTGGAAAAGAATTCTCTCTTTTAGCCCAAGATCATCCAAGTTTTCTCTCCCCTTGTCGTCTTTTGAGGCCATCTTGGGTGCATAAGATTAGGATCCAAAATCTTGTTTAAGTTTTGGGAGGCCTACTTGGGGATTTCATCACCTCTTGGGATGACCTCAACTCCAATGTTTCGACGGAGTATAAATATCGAGAGGCGAATCCAAAGACACCTCTCTTGAAATCAAGATTTTGTCACTTGGGCTAAGCCTCAAGGAACTTTATACCCTTGAGAAGTGAAAGAGGAGAAGTGGGTTACCACTCCTCTTGGCTGTGTGAAATTTTTTTGATTTCATCTATGAATTTGGGCCTCATGTACCTTGGGTATATCGAGGACTCCCTAGCTAAACCAACAGTTAGCCTTGTAGACAACCATCTAGGATGTTAATGTGTTTGAAGTGACTGATCAAAATATTTGTAGAATATACACACTCTATGGCACAAGTATCACATTCTGAGAACCAAAAACTTCTATCTAGTTGTTCCTATCTATTGCTTGATCTTTTACTTGTTGAATGAATTTTTTCCAAACTTGTTCAATCCTAGCTTAGGGCACACTTAGCATAGTCACTGCCTGTTTCAGAAGTTGAACACATTGAAGAAAAATAACCACAATCTCTCTAAGACAAATAGATTCAAGAATTTATGTCAGAACAACCCAAACCCAAACAGAAGTTTCACAAAGCCAAACTCAAGCCATCTCAGGTATACCAAGAAATTTCAGCCAAGAGAAAGGAAGTAATACCAAGCCCTCGAATTACCAAACTCCACAAAGCAAAAGACAAAGTTGTCGATGAAGCCCTTCAAGATGCCTAGTTAGATCACACTATCAGATTTAGAAAACATCCAGGAGTTAACCCCGCTTATGACTTACTAACTAGGGATGATTTTTATGATTAGACCCCCTTGTTTCTCCACATCTTCTTGCATAAGCTTCACTTTTTCATTAGAGTCATCTTTGTAGGTAAGCCAACCATCCTTATTCATCCCCTTAAGCATTTTAGTATTGCATCTCATTTAGATCTTTTCCTTAAGACCGAACCAATCCCCTCAAACCTAGCTAGCATCCCAAAAGCCTAATTTTTACATCCAAGCCTTCAAAATTGTTGTCACCTTGCCAAAGTTTTTTCGTTCCTACCATCTTGCAAATCCACCAGCCTTACTGAGGTTATCCCTCTGATAGAACTTTGTCTAGGGTAATCTAGCTTTGTCACTTGTTATCCCTCGTCACCTTGAGCTAAAGGTTGGGATCCAAAAGTGGTCAATCTCATATTTTTCCTAAAGGATCATCAGTCTATCCTTAAGTTGACACAATCATCACCAAGCTTGCACATAGAAAAGAAGACCTTTTACGCTTTGTCAACATATCTTTGAAGTTAGAATCCCCAACCCAATCCACCTTAGGTTTGTCATATAGCTTTCCCTCAACCTAGGAAATCATTTGCGTAGAAAATCCTTCCCCCTTTGCATCCGTCAACATTGTTGCATCTCATCCCTAGGAACATTCTGCATTTTCATGCCACCTGTCACTCACTTAGCCAAGAAGAAGAAGGAAACAATGGAGCCCTATCATTTGGATCAAACAACTTTGCTCCCCTTGATCACTCAACCATACTTTAGCCTAGAGAACACTATACCATCACCTACTAACATTGAAGCTTTCATGAACTAACCAAGAAATTCAGTATTGGTGAATGCCATTATAGAAAATAATAAAGAAACAATCATGGCTAACTTTCAAAGGGACAAAATAGGAGCCTTCAACTTTGGAAGACCTCCTCCCTTATCAGATCCATCTCACTCATTATTTGGACAACTCCCACCACCCATAGGCTCTTATGATTCAAATTATCCTCAATATGTGCCAAAAGAAGAGCCTGAACCAACCCCATATGATCCAATAGACCCAAACATACCATCCTCCACTCAAGCTGAAATCTCCCTTCTACAAACCAATCCCACGACCACCACTCCACGATTGGTCCATACCACTCTATCCCAAACCCCCTTCACCCAAAACACCTCATCATTCACTCCCTTCACTATTTTTGTTGCTGCTCTTCAACCTAGCCTTCCAAATCCACCCATCTCCCAAATCAGTGCTAGCATCTTTGGCCAACCTTACCAATATATAACTGGGATGCCACCCATGGGGCCAAGTAATCAATCTTTCATCACCCCCAACTTGTTTACCTTAGCTCAGAGCACAATTCCATCATTTCCACTAGGTCCTTGGAGCTTAGTGTCATCAGCCACAAATCCACAAGCTACTACCCTCACTCCACAAAGCTATCAAACCCCACAAGCTACTACCAATGTTTTCCCAAGCTCTTAAGTGACCCAAGCTCCTACCACCACTCCACCAAGCTTTCAAATCCAACCACCAAGCTATCAAACCCCATTAGTCCCATTTCCAAGCTTTCAATTCCCACCACCTCCACCACCAACTAATCCATTACCTCCTATTACTAACTATTTTTCTATGCCACTTCTAGGAGGAAATCCACCACCACCACCACCAATTACTTGGCCTCTTTTGCCATGCAGATACCTTCCCAAATGGGGGAACAACCCACATATATTGGCCAAACTCCTCAAATCCAAAGTCAAGTTACACAAGCTCCCCGATCCTTTCCCCAAGCTTCACAACCATCTTATACCTTACCTGCACAAAGCAATCCATTTATCCCATAGCCAGTTTATGTTCCTTAATCCCAATCCCAAATCCCATACCAGTAGCAAGCCTCACAACACATGCAGCAATATGTGCCACCTCCACCTCAATAACCCATCATCCACCATTCAGTTGCCCAAGCCATGTACAATCCCTATCAACAAATCCCTCACAACCATCCATATTCAGTAACCCCATCTAGCACATACCTACCTTAGGGCACTCCTACATTGGGGGCACCCCAACCATCACCCATTAATTCAGAATGGGAAGCCATGAAGATAGCTTTGACAAACATCTAGGAGGGAAATGATCCAAAAACCTTCAAGTTTGAGAATGTGTGTCCTTACCCATTTGACAGAGCCATTACCATGACACCATTTCCCAAACACTTTGAGATACCCAATTTTGACAAATTTAGAGGAAAAGGAGACCCTGTCACACATATCAAAGAATTTTACATGCACTGCCAATAAGTTGCATACGGTGATGTCTTCCTCTTGTGTATCTTTCCCAAAAGCTTGGTCGAACCAGCTCTTGAATGGTTTTATAGAATCCCATATGGCACAATTAAAAACTTTGTTGAATTTTCTGAGGCATTTGTAACCCAATATGCCCATCTTGTTGAAATAGAACTATCAGTAGTTGATCTTGTCCACACTAAGAAAAAAGGTGGAGAAAGCCTTCCCAAATATCTACAAAGATGAAAAACCCTTACCACCCACATATGTTGCACCTTACCAAAATGCCATTTGGTGAAAATGTTTATTGATAATGCCCATCCTAGCTTGGTTTAGAATTTATTAGTGGTAAATTGTTTCAAATCTTTTTTCACTAAGTGTGAGTGGTGAATCTGATCTAAATCTCTAGACTAGTGCATGGTTTATTTCAATATCAGAGGCTTTTAGTATTTGTCGATAGATATAGCTTGTTGGAAAAAGAGAGGTGCATTTCAAATCTATAGTGTTGTGTGTTGTGTGTATCTACTACAAGTAGAATTATTTCAAGAATAAATCATTGTTGTGATTTAATTTTCCTTGTCAAGGAGGTGGCCACCCTATAATGGTTTCATATGTGGTGTGAAGAAGTTCATGTTAGCACCAGTTCCAAACTAGCAAATCATTTTCAGCACTAGGAGGAGAAGAATGGTGTAATAGGTTTTATACACTTCATGGGAATAAGTTTTAGCTTGTAAAGTTTTGTGAAGTGTTTGAAGTGATTCATTGGTAGAATTTTATAAGCCTCCTACAAATTACAAATCAGAATTAATGTTGGTGAGTGTCAAGATTTTGAAGAATGACAAGTCTCCTTTCATCAAGTATTTAGCTGATTACTGATGTTTTTAGATCTTTCTCTACTAAGAGATACATGCCACTATTCTTTGATGGTATCTATAGTTTCCCAAATGTCATTCATAATGATATTAGAAATTTTTTTCCTAAGTTTAGTTAGAACCATCTTGTTTTAGCTAGTCATCATGTTGAACTGTTCAGTGATTTGATGGTTGATTATGAGATTTCTCATGAGGACATGCATATGAAGTTATTTGTTCAAACTTTGGAAAGTGATTCTAGAGACTAATTTTCTTTTCTACCAACATGTTTTATTTCATCTTGGAGTGAGTTGCATTCAGGCTTCATGGAGTAATTTAGAGAAAGGGTAAGCATATCTAATTTTTATAATAAACTTTTAAAAATTCACATTAAGGATGGTGAACTTTTTCCTCAATGCAATAACATATTTGCAAGAGTTTTGAATGAGATCTCTAAGAGTTATATACCTAATGATCAAATATGTGAGGTTGTTTACTTTGATGCATTTGACAAGAAAATGAACTATCTACTAAGGGCTAAAGAACCACATACATTATATCAAGCTTTTACGACCGCTAGGGATATTGAAAACAATTTGAAGTATGAATTGACTAGAGGTCATTTTACTATGAATTATTGTTGGTATAATGGTTATGAAAGAAAAGTGCAACATAGTGTTGATGCTTCAATTTCAAATAAGAATATCAGCACCCCTGCTATAATGTATAATCATATTGAAATTTCAAATCAAAGCATGTGTGTGTGTAGAGAAGAATGAGTCTATTGCAAATGAAGATACATATGTTCATGATGTTATAGTAGTAAGATGTATTTTAGACTTTGATAGGGTTGAGCATTGTGTTGATTTTATGAATCAGGGCTTAGTTACAAAATTAGGTTCTTCTCATGATAATTATATGTATGATGGTATAAATAATGCTTCAAAATTTGAGGTTATTGCACTTAGATCTCAGTCTTGTGCAAGTGAGGAGCTTGAAAGTTATGTCTATGGTCATGAGTTTGATGTTACTGATTTGACATGACATGGAGAGATAACATGAGATGAAGACTGTGAATCACATTTATCTCAGTCACAGTCAAAAGAATAGAATGCATATGTTTGTAATGTTTCAATAGTAGATGACAAGGTGTACTCATTTGATCAATTAGATATGAAAGAAATACTTTCTCTTATTTATGGATTGCATCATGTTGAGAATTTTATCAAATCTATAGTTGAAAGATATTCATCTCAATGTGACTACAAAGAAGCTGAAAGTCATCTTCCAAATGATAAAGTTCAACTTGTTGATCTGACATATTGTGAAGAAGCATGATCTGAAGATACTGGCAAGAGTTGTTGCTCAAGTCAAGAAGAGGAAAATACTAGTACATATTCATCTTCATGTGAATCAGATGCAAATTGGAAAGAAGAGAGCAATGAAAAAAGTGTTTGCTCTTATGCAAGTAAAGGTATGAGTACTATGTCTAAATCTGAAAGGGAAATTCCATTTCAAAATTGTGTAAATTAGTTTGAGGTTGAAGGTTGTGAAGAAGTTTTTTTAACACTATATGAGGACAAAGGTATTATCTGTCAGGATGGATTACATAATTGTGTAGATAAATGTCTTGAGGATGTGTGTAGTGAAAATCAGCATACAAGTGATTCAGAGATTAATGCATCAACACCTATTGATAGAATGAAAGATGATTGGTTTGCAAGACATTTGAATCACCTTTGTTAAGATAATAAAAGTAGTTTTGATCTATTTTATACATGCTTCATTGATGGAGTAGAAAGTTAGTCTTCATATGGTTCTACTTTTTCTTCACATGCTGAAAGTCTCCACGAAGATGAAATGGGTAGTGGGTTTAAAGTGTAGACTAACACTTTATATAATGAAGATCCTGATGATGATCAACCTATGTTTTGTCAAGATGTTCAAAAGGGATCACTATATGGAGTTATCAATCCGCTTTTTGAAGAGCACATGGAAGTTTCAAATTTAGTTGAGAATGAGCTTGATGATGATACATTATCCTACTATTGTGAGGAATTAGATTTTTCTTCTTCTAAGATTAATAGTGATAATGATGATGTTGCATCTCATAATATGGATGACAAGGTGTTTGATGAAGGTGTTTTTAAAAATCAGTATGCACCTTATAATGAATTTTATGATGAATACTTTAATGTGACAACTAATCCATTTTTTGATTGTGAAGAGTCATTGAAGGACTCAGGATTAGTTTTAGATTCTGACATTGATGTTATATGTGAGTACAAATTTGATTGCTCATTTGAGTATCATTTGGTTATGCACAAGGATATACAATTTGAAGGTATGTGTGACCCTTTTCCCCATGTTGAATATGATGCCTTCATATTCACGACTGCTAGCATGTATCACTCATTTGATGAAGAGAATTTTTAGTTTGAGTCTGATATTTGTAAGCATGCTGATCAAAACTTTCATAATGAGCAAGTTGTTGAAGAAAGTGAATCAAGTTTTAATATGCACTATGAAAGTAATGATGATGATTTTTTTTTGCCAATTGAAGAAACTCATGATGCTAATCTAATTGGTAAACTGATATAAGTGATAATTTCATCTTACCTCATGATAATGTAGATGAAAATTAGATTTATGAAAAAGTTAAAAGATTTTGTTGAAGTTTGGTGGCCCAAGGTCATCTCTTGTACATACTAGGTGTAGTTGTTTCTTGCTTGCAATAAAGCTATTCAAGAGACAAATTTTTTCTATTTCAGAAATGGTTTGCTTCTTCTAGAGGTATAAATCCTTTCCATGCCCACAAGGGACATGCATCCCTAGATAGAGCCACTATTGGGACTCAAAATTGAATTCTCGACTTTGAGTACCTCTGAAAAAATCAAGTCCTTAAGAACTTTTAAATGCATGTGTACTTGGCTATCCATTTAAGCCCCGTGATGTGTTTAATGTTTCTAAAACTTTTCATTCAATACATATATGTGCTTCATGAAGAAAAATTTCCATTTCAAGTCATTTCGTGAAGTTCTATTTTGAGCAATTGTCAAATCTACATTTTCACCGAAGTGTCAAACAATGATAGGACCTCTTGTTCGCAATTGAATATCTCACACCAAGTTATGTTTCATGACTTTCCACTTTGGGAACATCTAGTTTCCACACCAAAGAACCTATATTTTATCTTTCAAGTCATTTTGAATCTATTTGAATAGGTTTTGAATCCCTCAAAGTTGGTCAATTACTGATTTCATGCTGATGCAAATTGTTCATAATTCTGGGAAGCCCTATTTGACTTGTTATAATTTTGACCTAATTGACCAAAATGATGAAATTCCTTTTGTGTTTCATTTTAGAGGTCAAATACATGCTATGTTTCAATTTTGAACATATGATGAATCTGTTTGATCAGTTTTCAAATGCGATTCCTAATGCAACTTCTGATTTTTTTACTAGTGTCAACAAGTGAAGATTTGTCAGTACCTCTGTTTGTGACATCATAACTTGAAATTCATGATAGTTGAAATTGAATGGATTATACCACTATGTTGTACTATGAAAATAATTTAAGTGTGTCAATTTTCAAGTCTTGATGAATCATTCTGCACACTTTCCCAGGTCCATTCCATTTGCAAAAAATCAATTTTTTGCCATTATTTATAGTCTGCAAATTTATACTCACCTTGTGAAAATGAACCAACACCCTAATTTTTGTGCCCCCAAGTGTCAGTTTTCCCTATTTTCAAAGCCAAATCTGAACACAATTAATTATTTTCTAACATGTTTTCTTGCAGGCAATTGTGGGAGAGCAACTTTGACTGTTAATATATTTTGACTAAGAATTAAAAGTGTGCAGAACAAAGAATTAGTGTGTTCAATTTCAGAGCTTGGTCAGATGTTCAAGTCAATTTTTAAAGTAAGTCGATAGGCCTGGTCAGTAGAAAGTCACAATTTGCGGATTAATGATAAAATCAGTTTTAATGGCAGAACATTGATCGAATTCGAGTCTAGTTGATGTCATATGTTTAGTAGAGCATTTTAAGAAGTTAGTTGTTTCAAATGCAAATTTTTTTTTAGCTAGACCCACTTTCGAGCCTAGCTGAATTTGCTAGATTGATAAGGTGAAAAATAAATTGTTAAATAATGGATCCTAAAAATGAGGAAGTTTCTTTCAAAAAAATTCTAAATGCACTTGATAATAGAGTAGATGTAAAATGATTCTCCATGAAACATAGCTCCTATGCCACATGGATCATAAAAATATTGTCACAATTAAAGATATTAGTCGAGCATCTCATAAGAAGTTTTAATGATGATTATGTTGTATACAGACTCATGGATATAGTTTTATACCAAATAATATGTTCTCATTAGCTATTGAAAAAGGATTTTTGATAAATTTCCTTGCATCAATTATTGAGAGGACTCAAATTTGGTATTGTTTTCATGATGAAAGTTCACTGTGCTTTGAAGCAAAATGATATGTGCCAAGATGACCTATTCAGTTATGATAAATTATTGGTTGTTAAAACAACTTTAGCAATTGTTGATGTTGTTACATCTATGTCAAGAAATGGGTATGAACCATATCTTAGAAGTGGTGAAATAGATAGCATATGGCATGTTCCAGGGATAAGTTCTGAATTGGGCCTGAATGAAATAGAACAAGATATTTTTGTGGGAGTTCTAACTGGATTTTTTGATTCAACCAGTAAGCAGCCAAGTGAACATTTTCTTAACAAGAAAAAGGATGAAAATATTAATGTTGACCTTTCTCCTTATAGAATTCATTAATTTGTAGGCCAAGGACACAATTCTTCATGTTTTAGAAATGGGGAATCATGAACAGAATAATTAAGTGCCAAGAGATTCACCCCCAAGTGAATATTGACAAGAAACTGCAAGACACAATGAAATATCACCAAATATTTTTTGCATAGAAATATAAATAATAAACAAATCAAAGGAAAAAATACCATTCATTTTTTACAAGGCAGGATCCACCGAATGCTATGAGTTAAAACATTAAAATATTCATCATTTCCAACTACAAGAAAAGGTAAGTGAATTTCAAACAATTAGAGAACACATTATGGCATTTAATCCTCTATTTCCAATGTTAGGTGCATAAAGTTTTCTAGAGGTGCTATGTGTCAGAGATATCAATAATCTACATGAGTAGTTTGGATGAAAGCAGATGAATAGAGGATCAAAGCTATGGTAGCAAAAGAATCTACCATGCGAAGGAGAAGGCACGAGTCTCACATGAATGAGGAGGGAGAGTGGTTTGCATAGTTGAAAGAGGAGTGGAGACATTCTACCAAGATCTAGTTTTACTTGAGGGAGGGCTAAGTTGAGGGAGAAATAGAAACCTATAAGTGTTTTGGAGGAAGTTAAAGAGGGCTTGCATGGGAAAGAATATTCAGCTGGACAGATGGTGATGCCTGTTGACTTGATTGGATACATACCCTCACCACGTTAGCCTCATGTTGTTGCTCATTTTTCTTTAGGTAAGGAAATTAGGTACTCCCAAAGCAACACAATGCTCAAGACAGTGCTCGTAGGTAAGGACACTAGGTACTCCCAAAGCAGTGAGTCATGAAACATTACTGGGTGTGATATATTCACTTGCAAACATAGCCTCATGTCCTTGTTTGACACTTGGGTGAAAATGTAGACTTGGAAATTACTCAAAACAAGACTTCCAAAAATGGCTCATAATGTTAGTATAACTTCATGATATGATTGGATATGCTGAATGGAAGGTATTAGAAACATTAAACACCTTATGGGCTTCAAAAGGACAATCGGATACATATGCATCAAAAAGCATTTAAAGGGCTTGAAATTCTCAATGGTGCTCAAAATTCGGGTTTCAATTTTGAGTCCCAATAGGCTCTGTCTGGGGATGCATGTCTCTTGTAGGCATGGCAAGGATTTAAATCTTTAGAAGAAGCAAACCACACACCTGATTTTAGAAACTCCCTCAAACAACTTTATAGAAAGCAAGAAGCAACTACCTACTATGCACAAACGATGGCCCCTAGCCACTAGAAAATTTTCAAAACTCCTTACCTCTATCATATACCTGATTCTCATTGAAATTATCTTGAAATAAACTAAAATTATCTTTCTCCTTTGTTTCACCCTATACATCAACACTTTCAATTATTTTGTTAGGTAAAAAAAAACTATTATGATCACTTCCATAGTGCATATAAAAATCAGACATACTTTCTTCATCTTGCTCACTATGAAAATATAAATTAGTGTGATCATAAAAATTGATAGAAAATTGAAACTAATCACTACTAATTGAATCATGAATTCCTTCAACCAGAAACACAAAATTTTGGTACTCTACTCCATTCAACAAGTTACACAAATCAAATGGTAACTCACCTTGTGCATCCAGATATGAAGAAAATGTAAAATCTAATCTCTCCTCATTTTCCATATCATTAATCCATAAATTAGACTAAACATACATTGCATTTTCTTCACATTCCAACAAATGATTAGATACCAAATCACAAGAATCACCATGGAATTGCCTTCTCACAATATGCTGATCCATATCAAATTTGTCATCGAATAACTCACTAGAATAAACCACTTCATTAGTATTACTTTCCTCATCACATGAGTAATCGGAATATATATTGACCTCATGAAAACAAGAAGACAATGAATTAGCAATAGACCTTGTCTCTATGTTAAAATTTTCATTCTCAATATAGAAATCGTCATGTGCATTGACATACGGATTACCATCACATACACCTCCCAAACTTGACAAAGCATATTCTAAAACTATATCTTCTTCAACATCAAATTTAGGATAAGTAACATCACTATATGAAATTGCAAAATGTGGAAAAGCACAAGCATCCTTGGATAGGTTAGCATACCTTTCAAAATTATGAGCCAACAAATCTGAAGTCTCATCAACACTTAACAAGACTTCATTACTAGTTTCCTTTCCTTGGCTATGATTATTATTCGGATAGCTTGGCACATTTACAATAGAGGAATTATTAGTAACATATTCAAAAAAATCATAATTCCGATTATCCCATAGATATTCTTCTTCAGACAATACCTCAACAACTAGTATCTTGAAATATTCACATTTATCATTGGAAGAACTACTGTTACTGTTGTTATACTTTTCCTCTTCTTTACAATCATCATTATAACAAGGTGAACCCACATTTCGCATATCATCAAATTGCTGATTACTATTCTTTGATTCATAAGATTGAGACTCTTCATTTTCAATGTCATTTTCCATGAATTCATTGCATTCATTATTATTATATTCATTAGCATTTAAAGCACTTTCAATCTCCATGATAAAATCTTGGATTTCACAAATCTTATCTAATCTTGACTTGGCTGGCCAATCAACCAAATGTGGCATAAAAAATTCAAAGAGTACCACTAGCCACAAAGACTCCTTAGGTCTAAAAAACTCATCAAGATTCATAACTACTGATTTGGAATTCATGTAAATTTGAAATCCACTAAGTCCCTTAATATCACCAAAATTTGTATTTCTTATCATTATGACAATCTTATCATGAATCTTTCTTTTCAGCCTAGCAATATTTACACAAACACCCTCAAGGGTTGGCACATCACTTTCAGACCTAGATTTTGAATCCATCTTATAAACTATCAAACACCTACCTCTATTTCCTTAGTGCTGAAAATACTAGGCAGAGGCAACCATGTCATTCATTCAACTTTCATGAAGGACATATACATGAAAATTGTGAATATCTTTATGTGTTACTGCATTAAAACCTCTAATCTACTAATTAGCACTAGTATAAATAAGAAATACTTCACACCATAGATAGAACCATTGTAAAGTTGCCACCTCCTTAAAGAGGAAAATTAAATCACAATAGTGACTCACCTTTTGAGATCAACTACTTCAATGGATGCAAACAACTACATAAACCATTAATCAAGAAACTGATACTTCATATTTCTAACAAACTAGATTTGCCCACAAATACTAAAAGCCACTGATATTACAATAAATCATGTAGTAGCATAGAGATTTGGGTTAGAGTCACCACTCAAACTTAGTGAGAAAATATTTTGAAACCATTTACCACTAATAAATCTTGGATTTACAACCTACAACAGATCTATAGAACCTTCTACCCAATAAATCCCTTCAAATACACTTCATAAACTTGAAAATCAACAATTGAAAGTTAATCCAATGAAGTGTATGAAACTTTTCAAACTATTCTTCTCCTCTTAGTGTTGAAATTCACTTGATGGAGAACACTGCCTCTTAACAACTAATTTTCATGAAAACATAATACATGAAAATAAAATATGTCAAGATTTGGATGATTGGAAGTTCTTTGTCCACTATTTACAACAGTAGACCCAAAATCTCATCAATTCTTTACTGAACCTTTTGAACAAACACATCACAAATCTTACCAAGCTTATGAATATTTTAACCTCTTCAAATCTACTCTTCTCCTAAACCAACTAATCAAAATTCATGTATAGAACTACACTAGTATAGAGATTAAATTAGAATCGCCACTCACACTTAAGTGAGACATGAATTGCATTAGTCTTGAAAATAGCACAAACTAATTTGAAACAAAAGAAAATGGAAGACACCTCTTTAGATTTATCTTGAATTTGAAACCACTACACAAAGCTGAAACATAACTTTCTCAACTATGAAACTACAACAACAACTCACACCAAATTGAACTAACTGAAGGTATACTCATTTCTCAACACAATTTGCATTCAATTTGAGAACTACTATTGTAAGAGAAAAAAATTTATTGAGGAACATAGAATGTAGCAAGGAAATGGATTGAACACATCAACTTACTACTATATAAAAACTTTATCCATGTCATTCGTTATATTGCGTTAAATCTCTTTAAATTCTCAAGGTTTTTCTATCATGAATCTCAACACAAATCCCTAGTAGAGTCACCAATTTATTGGCTCTTGATTTAAAAGTTTTTAAAATGACAAAGAGAATAGACTAATGCATCTAAGGCTAGAAAATTCCTATGATGGATATACTTGACTACAATCTTGGGCCAACTGTAAGGCTTGACCCTTCTTCACTTTAGGTTCTACAAGACCTAGGCAGTTTAACCTTGAGGTTCTAATGTATGGTACTAATGCAATTTAAACATAGATCTGAACCTATTTATTGTAGATGAAAACCCCTTATATGTCCTAATGATCATGAAATCACATAGATCTACAGTAGAAAATTGCAATTCTATGATATTCATGTAAGATTAATGTGACTAATCAAGATTCAAGTACTATACATACTACATAATTAGTGGGGTAATTTATGGCCAACGTGTTATAACCCTAAAGCAATTTAATACTTGTATAAAAGGGTTTAGAGTTGGGTATTTTCATGATAGTGTGATGCAAAATTGCTTCTTGTGGAGGTATTGAGGTGTAAGGGATTACAGATTGTAATAAGCTTGTAATCATTGGATTGTAATAAGATTGGACTTGTTATTTGGTGGACATAGCCTAGGGATTGGGTGAACCACATTAAATCTTGGTGCCTTGTGTTCATTTCTATGTGATCTATTATTTTTTGTTATTGGTTATATTTGCATGTAGTTTTTATTTTTGTCCATGGTTTATCCTAACAAGTGGTATCAGAGCGAGGTTGTCTTTCAGTTATCCTCTGTAGGAAATTCTCACAGTTAAGTGAGAGTGTCACGGTTGAGTGGGAGCTATGGCAGATGAGGGTAAGCTAAGGGTTGACAAGTTTAATGGGAAGAACTTCCAGTTATGAAAGATGCAAATGGAAGATTATATTTACCAAAAGGATTTATGGAAGCTGTTAGAATGCAAAGCCAAGAATTAGGGAACTATATCAGATGTTGAATGGGATCTTTTAGACAGAAAGGCACTTGGAAGCATTCGGTTATGCTTGGCACCATCGGTGGCATTGAATATTACAAAACCAAAGATGATAGAAGATTTGATGAAAACCCTAGTGACACTGTATGAAAAGCCCTCCACTTCAAACAAGGTATTTCTCATGAAGCATTTATTTAATATGAAAATGGTAGAAGGTGGATGTATTGCAGATCATTTAAATGAGTTTAATACTGTTACTAGTCAGTTATCTTCTATGGGTATCAATTTTGATGAAGAAATTAGGGCTCTCTTGATTTTGTGTTCTTTTCCTAAAAGATGGAATGGCTTGGTAATGGCGGTGAGTAATTTTGTTCCTAGATCTAGCACGCTAAAATATGATGATGTGATCAGTGTTGTTTTTAGTGAGCAAACTTGTAGGAAATCCTCAGGTTGATCTACATCAAGAAGTGCTTTGAATGCACAAAGCAGGGGCAGAACGACTGAGAGAGGAAGTAACTCTAGAAATTATGAGAAATCAAGAGGAAAGTCAAAGGGGAAGAGGTATCAATCGAGAGGACCAAATGATTGCTGGTACTGTGGGAAACTAGGGCAGAAAAAGAAAGATTGTTGGAATTGAAAGAAAAATGAAGGAGATAAATTAGATGGAGACAAGGAGGAAAATGTGGTAAGTAACAAATCCGAAGAGGATGCTTTTCTTTTGTCTTTTAGATTTTGGTGCTTCATTTCGTGCTACACCTCATAGACATTATTTCATTGATTATGTCCAAGGGGATTTTGGGCTTGTTTATTTGGGGGATAATGAACCCTGTCAAATTGTTGGAAAGGGAAAAATTAAGATTAAGTTACAGAATGGGAATCATTGGCTACTACATGAGGTAAGATATGTTCCAAGGCTAAGTAGGAATTTAATTTCAGCGGGGCAACTCGATGATGAGGGTTGTGAAGTTACTTTTAATGATAAAAATTGGAAGGTTTCAAAAGGTTCCCTTGTAGTAACAAAAGGTGTGAAAGTAGGCACCTTATATCTTTCTACAGGTCATATTGTTCCTTCTACTTTGATTTTTTTAGAGAAAAATGAATGTTTAGGAACAATTGTTGCATTTGAGCAGGGAGAACAAATAGCTATTGTAGATTCTGATATAGCACTGTGGCACAATAGACTTGGGCACATGAGTGAGAAAGGTATGAAAGTACTTCATTCAAAGAAAGTTTTACCAAGTCTGAAATGTGTTAATGTGGATTTTTGTGAAAGTTGTGTGTATGGAAAACAAAAGAGAGTGAGTTTTGTAAAGACTGGGAAGGAAAACAAAAAGGAGAACTTAGAGCTTGTGCATATAGATGTATGGGAAACAGCTCAAGTATCTTCCCTTGGTGGCTCTCATTATTATGTTACATTTATTGATGACGTAACTAGAAAAGTATGGGTTTATTTCCTTAGACAAAAATCTAATGTATTTCAAACTTTTATGAAATGGAAATGCTTGGTTGAAAATGAGACTAGTAAGAAATTAAAATGTCTCAGATCTGATAATAGTGGTGAGTATTGCAATCATGAATTTGAAGATTATTGCTCCACTAATGGTATTCGTAGATAGAAAACTATTCCAAGGACTCCACAGGAAAATGGAGTGGCTAAGCACATGAATAGGACTATAATGGAGCGTGCAAGGAGCATGAAGTTGCATGTTGGGTTGCCCTTACACATGTGGGTAGAGGCTGTCAATACTATAGTATATTTGATTAATAGAGGTCCCTCTACTCCTTTGGGCTGTGGTATTCCAGAGGAGGCATGAACTAGTAAGAAGGTGAGTTATTCTTTTCTCAAGACCTTCGATTGTGAAGCTTTTGCTCATATAGACTCTGAAAATAGAACCAAGCCAAAAGCTAAATCAAAGAAATGTGTCTTTGTTGGATATGGCATTAATAAATTTGGTTATAGGCTTTGGAATTTTGAAAATCATAAAATTGTTAGAAGTTGGGATGTCATATTCAATGAGAAAGTGCTGTACAAAGATCTATTGCAGCAACATGAGAAGAAAGAAGATGATTATGTAATGCTAGATTTTACTCCAAAAGATGATGTTCTAGCCATTCCTCATGATGTGCAACAACCACAACAACAAATACCACACACACCAGTGAATGTTAGACGGTCAACGAGACAAATTAGACCTCCACAAAGATTTTCTCCCTCTTTGTATTCTATTTTACTTACTGATGCTAGTGAACCTGATAGTTATGATGAAGTTCTACAAGTGGATACTACGATTCAGTTGGAGTCTACAATGAAAGATGAAATGGGCTCTTTGCTGAAGAATAAGACATGGGATCTATGTAAGTTTCCTGCAGGTAAAAAGGCTTTATAGAATAAGTGGGTTTATAGGTTGAAAGAAGAGGAAGGAGGTAAGAAAATATTTAAGGCCAAGTTAGTTGTAAAAGGATTTACACAAAAAAAAGGAATTGATTTTGATGAGATATTTTCTCCTGTTCTTAAAATGAGATCTATCCGTACTATTTTAAGTCTTGTGGCTATTGAAGATTTGCATTTAGAGTAGCTCGATGTTAAAATAGCCTTCCTTCATGGCAATTTGGATGAAGAAATAGATATGGCTCAGCCATGAGGATTTGATGTCAAAGGTAAGGAGAACTTAGTGTGCAAATTGAAGAAAAGTTTATATGGCTTGAAGCAAGCACCTCGGTAATGGTATCTAAAATTTGATAGGTTTATGCATGAGCATGGCTTTAACAGGTGTCATTTAGATTATTGTGTTTATTTTAAGAGGTTGGATTATGATAGCTACTTTATTTTATGTTTATATGTTGATGATATGCTTGTAGCTAGGTCTAATATGGATCATATTAAGGGGTTGAAATGTCAATTAGCACATGCATTTGCTATGAAAGATTTGGGGATAGCAAAACAAATCCTTGGTATGAAGATTTGTAGAGATACCTGAAGAACAAAACATTCACGCTATCTCAGGCTGATTATGTTGAGAAGGTGTTGCAATGTTTCTCTATGGAGAATGCTAAAGCTGTCAGCACACCTTTACTTGGTCATTTGAAATTGACTAAGGAGATGTGTCCTAAGACACAAGAAGAGTAGAATAAGATGTCCAAGGTACCCTATGCTTCAGCTATAGGAAGCTTGATGTATGCTATGGTATGCACTAGGCTAGATATTGCCCATGCAATGGGAGTCATTAGCAGGCATATGAGTCATCCAGGATTTGAGAATTGGAATGCTATCAAGTGGATTTTTAGACATTTGAGAGGAACATCCAATAAGTGTTTACACTTTGGGGGCTCTACCACTGATTTATATGGCTATGTTGATTCATATTTGGTAGGAGATATTGATACCAGGCGAAGTACTACAGGTTATGTCTTTACTATTGGTGGGGCAGCCATGAGCTGGGTTTCTAGATTATTGAATATTAATGCTCTATCCACTATAGAGGTAGAGTATGTTGCTGCTATAGAGGTAGCCAAGGAGATGATATGGCTTTAGTTCTTCTTGGAAGAATTGGGACATCCTCAAAAGGATAATTATTTGTTCACAGATAGTTAGAGTGCCATTCATCTTGCAAAGAATTCAACTCTGCATTCTAAGACCAAACACATATAGTTGTGATACCATTTCATTTAGTTAGCTTTGGAGGATGGAAAGTTAAAGCTAGAAAAGATACATACCAATGGAAATCCAATAGATATGTTGACAAAGGTTGTAACAAGGGAGAAGCTGAACTCCTCTTCAGCTTCAGTTGGTCTTTTAGACTAAACATGAATAAATGAACAACAGATTCTAGGTTTGTTTGATCTAGTGGGAGCCCCATGTGGTAGTAGTATTTCTATAAGATCAGTATCCAAGTGGGAGATTGTTGTTTAGTGTGGAGCCTGATCAATCCCCAAGTGGGAGATTGTAAGATTGTGGTGACTGATCAGGAAAGTACTATACATACTTCATAATTAGTGGATTTTCCATTCATAGATTTTCCCTTCATACATTTGACACTAAAGTTATGGCTAATTTATGACCAACATGTTATAACCCTAAAGTGGTTTAATACTTGTATAAAAGGGTTTAGGGTTGGGTATTTTCATGATAGTGTGATGTGAAATTTCTTCTTGCGGTGGTATTGAGATGTAAGGGATTATGAATTGTAATCAGGTTGTAATCACTGGATTGTAATAAGATCAGACATGCTATTTGGTGGACATAGCCAAGGGATTGGGTGAACCATGTTAAATCATGGTGCCTTGTGTTCATTTCTATGTGATCTATTATTTTCTTTTATTGGTTATATTTGTATGTAGTTTTTATTTCTATTCGTGGTTTATCCTAACAATTCACAAGCTGAGTGAGGATTAGACTTTTTAGTTCTTCAACATGAAAGGGGGAAAAGAATTTGATTAATAATGGTGAATTCAACAAAACCCCTAATATGAAACAACATGAACAAGTGATCCTAGAACCGATTAGTGCGTTATCCATTGGGCAACTCCATGAATTAATCACATACATATAGATACCTGATACTTATTTATATATTTAGATATACGATCTATCCATTCACCTTGTAAATAGACATCCATGTTCATTCTAAATATCATTCTTACATGATATCCCCCTTAATATACTTGCAATCCTATTGATTTCTTTGAAGCATTTATATAACCCCTTGAGTTATAGGAAACAATACAACAACATACAGCCTTGAGGGACTACAACTATGACCTAGGCTTTTTGTTCAAAGATTGTAAAACATTGAAAATTCACTAAGACAGGAGATGAGAATCAGAATGAAACTAATGAAATTCTTGCTCATTTTTATTCATTTCCTTGAAACTATACAATCAAATGCATGAAATCAAAACATAAAAGTACCTAACATATTAGAACTAGCTGTATTTATCTTTCGACTACTGTTTATACAAGAGAAATTTGCTGAAAGAAATGTCGTATCACAGTATGGGAACACATCAAAATTGGATCCAAAACATGGTATCACAACAATGACTAGTTTTTCTCAAAAGACTAGAACCAACCTCTACAAAAGATGAGAGAAAGAAAGATATAGGAGAAGAGTTAATTCCCAAATCTGATCAAGAGATGACATCTGTCCACTTGGAAAACCTTCTTAATAGGTTAAAAACATCTCCCTAATCTCTCTGCTCAACTGGTGAATCAAATCTTCGTCATTTGGCTTCTTTCAAATGCAAAAATATCTTAGATATTTTGGTTGAAAAGATAACTGATTTTGATGCCCAATCTGGAACTAAAGACCAAAGTAAAAATTAGTTAAATGACTTCAAGAATGCAATATAATCTTTTCAAACTTGTTTTTTCCACATTAAAGCTTTAGCAAGCCTTTATATCTGCCTCTAAACTGATTTTGACATCCCATGATGAATTTTGCTCATTCCACTAAGAAGGCCCCAAAAATCACAAAATTTCTTATAGACTGAACTGGTTAATTGTTGTGCAAAATATGACCTCAAAAATGGAAAATTCATTTCCTCCTAGTTCTAATGGTATATTGCACTACCTATTTTGGACAAAAAATGCCCCTGTTATGGCCATTTGAAAATCAGGCTCATAGACTATAGCTCGGTATTAAAATGGAATTTTAAAAAAATTTATATAGTTAAAACTATATAAAACTTTTAAATTTAATTGAATTTTTCATTCTATGTGTTTGAAACTTCTCATTTTGATTTTACTTTTATATTCAACAATTCCTCTGCCCACAATGCCATGCATCGAAACCTAATTTGATAATCACCTTTGGGATGCTTTTAATGAATTAATTTTTTTAATCTATTCCCATTCCCATAGTATTGGAGGTGAAATAATTTCAAACTCCTACTCTTATGCTTGAATTCATCTTTACGCTCATACGAGCAAATGAAACATATCAATATATTAATATCCCCCTTTTCCCATAGCATCGTGACCTTCTATCTTACCCTTTATGTTCTCATGGGTGTGGGACCCCTTTATGCTTTTACACTCATGTGTATCACCAGGGCTTTTAAAATTTTGGTTTATGCTCTTACGTGAGCGAATTCCCTTTACACTTTCATGACTTGAGGGGAGTAGCGTAAGGCTTTGAAATTTGACTTACGGGCATACACTTGAAACTTTTGTGTAGCATTAAGAAGGCTTATTTCTCCAACCTTCGCTCATATGCATGAAGATTTAGATTGCTCCACATGTCAAACTACATCCACATTACCTGTTGACCATAGGCAAGCTCCATCACATGAGCTTGTAGCTTCAAAAGCCATGTGTCATTAGACACCAAGCCTATTGTTTGTTTCCATATAAAAATAGTTCAAAGACTTGTTTCATGCCAAATGTGGGATAAACATTTTAGACTATCCCTCTGCAAATGTTGTGACTTCTTTACTTTGGTTGCTGCTCTTTTATGCATAGGGTCTATCCTCTATTCTTTTTAGTTGTGCGTTACATGTATATGCTACGTAGCATGTTCCTCTATATACCTGTGGGAGTTCTCCTATTGATGTGGACTACTCCATTTACCTCATGTCGCTTCCTTTATTCACAAGGGGCTATGCTTTTCTAGCGACTTCCATTTAACACTGTTGGGTATGTTACTCTACCTTTGATGACATTTCTCCTGGCAATGATTAACTTTTCCTTCATGTGGCTTCATCTCTTCTTGTTTGTGTTTGGCCTTCGTAGTAATCTTGTGCTTTTGTTTGCTACTACTTGGTGGCTTTTTCCATATGTGTTATAGTTCAATCTATTTCCTAAGCCACCTACTGTTGGGAGCTCCTTCTTTACTTGGTATCTTCCCTGTATTAGGCGGGAGCTCCTTTGTTTTCCATATGCATGTATGCTTTGGATCTTCCTTTCAGTGTGTAGGCTCTAATTGTTATGCATGGATCCCTTCTTTATATATAGTGGATCATGCTTTTTTTAACTTGCATGCTTTCCTTTTTAACTACCCTACATGAGCTCTCTTATCCTCATGTGCCACTGCTCTAGACTTCTCTACTACACGGGGGTTGTGCTAGTCGGCTCCCTACTGCTTATAAGACATGTGGACCTCCTTCTTGTATGCTTGCTAAATCTGCCAAGACATGGAACCTTCATATTTTGCATAGGGTTTGCATGGGTGGCTTTCTTTTCTATGCATGGAATTCTATTCAAACATCTCCCCTATTCCCTATAGACTTCCTTTGTTAGATACCATTATCTTCCATGTGCAGTCTTCTTGAAAATTTCTTATCAAAACTATCAACTACCATAAAATGCTTCAAAAGAAACTTCTCATGCTTCTCCTTCTCCTTATGAATCAACTCATCTACCTTGGGAAAAATATGAGATGCTTGGAAAGAATACAGTAAAATTTCAAGTAAAGGTTCCAACTCCTTTGTTGTATCTTTTAGAGCATCATCAGCTACCTTATGAGAAGCCTTGCAAGCTTGAACATCTCTGGTGGCATTCCTTCATAGTTCTTGAATGCCCTTTCCTTTGGTTTCTTTTTTCTCCTTCTTGCTTAGGTGTTCCTCTTGAACACTAGTTCAAGTGGACTATTCTTGGGTCTTTTGGTAGCTGTAACCTTTGCTTTCATGGTTCAAGACTTTGTCTCTAGATTTTCTTTCTCTAGTTCTTCTATTTTTTTTTGAATCTTTTTCATTCATCTTTATGGATAGAAGAATTTTGTTTTGATTGATCTGTGTCCAGCTCATCACCATTGTCATCATCATCACTACACTCCATGTCATCATAATTATCAAGAGAAGCTAATTTTTCTCTCCTTTCTACCACCAAATAACTCTTCATACAATATTTGTTTTGAACTTTTATCGTGCTAACCACGCTTCCCATTATCACCATTTATCTCTTCTCAACTACTAAAATTGTTGTCTTTTTCTAAAAGAGTTTTATGTGTAGAAGGCAGTCTAAGTGGTTTCCCATATTCAAGTATGATCTTAACAAGACAAGCAATCGTAGTTCATTTTATGTTCCACCCATGCCCCATTTGACAATTGAAGACAAATGCAATGTTCTTTGAAGTTGAGGTTATCTTCATGGCTAAGGCATAAAAGTCAGAACTCTTACGACCTTGGAGATACTATAGCCATTGATGACTAATCCAGGAATAAATAGAGCTAAGAAGAAATGAATTACAACATTCTAATTGAATACCTTCATCATAATTCATTTTAGCCCCTTTGAAAATTCCACAATGCCCTATTATTTATGACAAGATTAGTCAGGCCCCAAAGTCCGGCTAAAAATTATTATTTTTTCGAACAACTAAAATGTCAAACTAGTCCATAGATCATCTTGAACTGATTAGAATCAAGTTCGATCATTGAACCATCCATTAAACCTGATTTTATCACTTTTTGCAACTAGTCAATTTTTTGCCAGGAGGTCCTTTGACTTGCCTTAAAAACTAACCAGAACACTTGACCAAGCTTTAAAATCTAACATGCTGATTCCTTGTTCTATGCACTCCTATCCTGTCAATTTTTTCCCTATGAAAAATTCCCAGTCAAAAGATATTGATTGTCAAAGTTGATCTCTTAGAATTACCTACAAGAAAACATGTCAGAAAACAATAAATGACATTCGAATTTGGCTTTGAAAGCTAGGTAAATGGACACCTAGGAGAATGAAAATTGGGGCATTGCTTCATGGTCACAGGGAGAGTACAAATCTAGGATTTGGGCATATGACAAATAACTGGGTGCAAATGGAAAGCCATCAAAGTGGGTTACTCAAAATTTGCAGATTGGAAACACTTGACAGAAAGTATTTTTTGCAAATGAAATGGAACTGGGAAAGTGTGCAGCCAGATTCACCATGATTTGAAAATTGGCACACATAAAGTATTTTTAGAGTAAAATATAGTGGTATAATCCATTTGATCTCACCTATCATGGATTAGGACTTATGACATCACGAACAGGTGTACTGAGAAATTTGCAAAAGCTAACACCAGTAAAAAACTAGAAATTGCATTTGGAATCGCATTTGAAAGCTGATCAAATAGATTTGTCACAAGCTCAAAATTGAAACATAACATGTCTCTAACCATTAAATAGAAATTTAAAAATAATTTCATCATTTGGGTCAACTAGGTCAAAATTATAACACGTCAAATAGGGCCTCCCATAATTTAGAATAAGTACACAAATGCATGAAATAGTAAATGACCAACTTTGAGGGATTCAAAACCTAGTCAAATGGACTCAAAGTGACTCAAAATCTAAAACAGAGGCTCTCAAATAAGGACACTCGGTACTCCCAAAGCAGTGAGTCATGAAACATTATTGGGTGTGAGATATTCACTTGCAAACACAACCTCATGTCATTGTTTCACACTTGGGAAAAAATGCAGATTTAGAAATTACTCAAAATGAGACTTCACAAAATGCCTCAGAATATCAATGTAAATTCATGAAATGAGTGGATATGTTGAATGAAAGGTGTTAGAAACATTAAACACCTTACGGGCTTCAAAAGGAAACTCGGGTACGTACGCATCAAAAAGCATTTAAAGGGCTTGAAATTCTCAATGGTGCTCAAAATTCAGGTTTCAATTTTGAGTCCCAACATAGTTCATTTCATGTGTTGTTATTCTGAGATAAATGAAACTTGATGCTAGATCATGCGAATTGTCTAGAGTTTCATTTAGTGTTACCAGTTTGTGTATTGGGTATTTTCAAGGATGAATACAAAGGGGATTTATAATGAATTATCTGGGTTTTCTTATTTTGTCTTCTAATTCTTCATATGCTATTGACTTTGAGATTAAATGAATAAGGTTCATTTTATTTAAGGTAGCTTGGATGAGTTGTATGTCATATTTCTTGTTGCTTTTAATTCAAGGGATCAAGTAAATGCTTCAATGTTCTTATAGGGTTTCTGGGTGTATGGATGGGATATTTCATAAGAATGGGATTTGATTATTTCAGTTGACAAACTTAATTGTAAGGCAATCAAGTTAGGTCATCCTCCTAGTAATGACTCTATGTTGCAATGGATAAGGCACTAATCACTAAATTAAATGTATGTTGATATGAAGGTTATTTGCAAAAATCCTTTTAATCAAATCAATTCAGTATTTCCCATTTTGTGGTGGGCTGAAAAGAGTTAACCCTCTCTTAGCTTATGGTTTCATAGGTTATGATCTATAGCTATTTCATTCCTATGTCATTACATAAGTATTAGAAGATAAAAGGGTTCCCATCTACTGTAATTATGTTTAGATTTATGTTTAATTGCACTAGTACCATATATTCGAACCTCAAGGTTAACTTGCCTAGGTCTTGTAGAGCCTAAAGTGAAGAAAGAGTTATGCCTTAGAGTTGGCCCAAGACTGCAGTCGAATGTATCCATCATAGGAATTTTCTATCCTTAGATGTGTTTGTCTAGTTTCTTGGTTATTTTCAAAACTATTAAATCAAGAGCCAACAATGTCCAACCATTCCTATAAGTAGGAAATTAAGAATTTTTTTCTGCTCATTCTCCATCATCTAATTTATTGTTGGATGGATTAGGTAGGATACAATGTATCTACCCCATATCTCATATCTCTTCTAGAAACTTCTCCTAGAATCCACCTAAAAAAAATTTACCTTGAATTTTGTGCCAGCATCTCATCAACCTTATCTTCCACTTGGTTCACATAATCCAAGAAAATAAAAAATTTCAGCTCAAATCCATTCAATTTTTTATCTTTCAAATAATATAGCAACTCAACATTATGAAGCTTCTAATGCTTGACACATACTGTGTTTTGTGGCATCCACTGCGAAATCACTCAAACATGAACTAAAATTTTTTCGTGCTCAGCATCAATTGAACTTTACTCAGCATCCATGGTTATGCTCGGCATACACTAGAATGAAATTTTTGTCCACTCTAACTAATTTTTTACTTAGCTTGCTTTGTCTTTTCTCAACACTTACTATCCACTGGGTCAAGCTTGGTAGACAAACATTGTGTAACTTGTTCTTTTAAACTTTCTTAGTGTAACCAACCTTTGTAACCTTAAGTAGATTATCAATACATCATGTTATCATGGTCTTAATTGATTCTTGTAGTTCATTACATAATCATAACTCAACCTTTCCTCTAGGTTATATTGTTACATCTTTTGATCAAATCCTCTCCATCAATCAAATAAGTGATTGTACTTAAATGATATAAGAAGTTATCTTATCAGCAAATATCAGGTTTGACATTAGTGACAAAAAAATGATTGAAACACATAGTCTTCTTCACCAATCTCCCTCTTTCAATCTAGTTTCAACAATCTCCGTTGACAATGATCTTTTCAATCTGATCTCAACAATGATTTGGTCATGTGGAAACCCTTGGGTAGACAAAAAACTATAGTGAGGATGGACACACAAATCCTTGACTACTACAATAAAAATGCTACATATTAGGATATACAATCACATCACTTCTATTGGCTTCCAATTTGATAGAATTTAAACAAGCCCTTAAGTAGTTAGAAATCATAGGAGTTATCTAGAAACCATAATGGGTATTCTAAGGCACACAATAATAGGACCAACTGACAACACTCTATGACATCTTCTCCACTTTGAACTCTATAAAATTTAGGTGGGTACATACCTAGAAATTCATTTTTTATCAATTTAAAACTCAAAATCCCAAATATGAATTCCAAAAATAAGAAATGATTTCCTTCATTCCTATAATTCTAGGACTGCAAAAGAGGTGATAAATGTCTATCTTATCAAACCCTAGGACTGCATGAATCAAGTACAGGGTGACATTTCAAATCTTCAATAAGAGAACAATAAAAATGATTGATTTATAAAAGGTTGCACTATATAAGATATTCCAAACTAGATCGACTTCAAGGATGATCAATACCTTATTTATTGGGCTAATAAATTACAAGAACTTGACATTCACTTTTGGATATATCTTGACACTTTGCGAGAAGAATATTAATATTCATTTCTAGATCATTCTTATCAATATCTTCAATGAAAACCATAGCATTCTTCCAATTTACATAACCCATTAGATTATTTGTAATAAGTAAACTGAAATATAATTCAAAATGAACAATAACTGAAATATAATTAACCTTGTCTATTAAACCTCTGGTAATAAAATTGAAATAAAAGAAGAGAAAAGGTCTAGAATGAAAAGACAACTTTCTGCATTTTGTATTAATTTCTTTGAAACATATACAATAAAATGATATTTCCTATTAGAAGAAAACTCAATTAGACCAACAAATGTTAACTTTTCTCAATATATCTATAGACAAACTTATATAGTATACATGGACCAACTCAAAAGTTGAACAAAAGTTTGTTCAAAACTAGAAACTGCAGACCCTTCCTCTAGCCCTAGGAACCCATTTATATAGCATGAGTTGTAAGAAGCTTCAGGTCTAGAAGGAAAAAGGACAACTATCCTTAAAATTGAAGATTAAATACTAGAAAAAACTCATTTTCTTCATAGCATGAGAAAAGAGAAAACATTTGTGGCATTTTTCTCAACAATAGAGTAGCTCCTTCATTCACTACTTTGTGGTGGGGCCTATTTTTTTTTGTATGTTTCTTGTTCCTCCACAACACTTCATGATCGGTCTTTATCTTCTTTCTCTTTTTCATCTTGTGGGGTCACCTTTTCATCTTGTACTCTTCTTAGATATGATTCTTTTGTGTCTATATTAGGTAATTGGTTATCCATTTCCTCAACAACCTCTAATGTCATGTCTTTAAATTCCTATATTAGTTGAGGGCTTGTCTCATTTAGCTCCACCACATTACTTGAATGGCTTTGTCAGACATTTTTCTCTCCTTAGTGGAAGTGGATTCATCCATACATTTATCTACAAATGCCATCTATAAGAGTTTTGAAGTTAAAGAATATTTTGCCATCCACTTATTGAAAATAGTTTCATCTAACCAAATGAAATTGAGGATTTTTGGTTCTCTCTTTAAAATATCTTTTCCTAATTTCTTAATTTCTTAAAAATCTTATTGGAAAGAATCAAAGAATATTTTAACATTAACCACTTCTCAATAGTTTTGGCAAACTAGATATAATTTTCCTTATGAACAACATTTTTCATCCCAATGCTCATTACTTCTTTTAAAATCATTTCCTTCTTACTCTTTATCTTTAATAATCCAATGACCCTTTAGCACATGAGGAGAAAGATTAAAATTCCTACTAAGATACTTAGAGAAATATGTTCTTAGATTTCTCTAGAATATATATCTCTTTAGATCAAAACACAATAGATCACTTGCTTGATCATGTGTTATCTCAATTTGATCATCAATCTTGTCAATGACAGTAAAACATAAAGCAGTGATATTATCAAGTCCCTATTGATCCATTTATACAAAATTTCACTAAAGGTGGCATCATTATTTGATAATTGCTTCTAGATATCTACTAACATTGACATTTTCATATAGGAAAGAGGATGGTTTATTCTATGTACTAGAAATAAAATTGTATCTTTGAACCTACCTTCACATTGAACTTGCACCTCTACTTGCACTACTATGAGTTTAGCCTTTTACTCACTTAGCTCATATGTAGCATAAAGCTCTTGATGTAGACATCTATCAGGGACTTTAATGGTTGGCTTAGTAGGAAGAGGTGGAGTAGGAGAAGTTGGAATCATAAGCTGGTTGCATTTCTCCCACACTTTCCTCTTTCATTTTTGGTTCTGCAACCCTAAAATGTCATTATCCATTTCATAAAATTTCCCTCCCCTTTTGTCATAATCTTCTAATACCTTTTCAAATATAGAATTTAGCTCAAGAAACCTATTATTATCTTTTCCTACTTCTTACACACCAAAGTAAGCCATCTCTTTATTTATGCAAGAAACTTTCCACTATCTACATCTCTCACTCTATACACTACTAGGCTTCTTGTATGCTTTGCATCTGAAGCTTCCTAGAGTGTGTAGTTGTCTTTCTTCTAAATAGACCATATTACTAATGTATTATGATCAATATTGTATTTTTCTCCTTTGTGGGCTTCCTTGAATTCTTCTTCAGTATTAAATTTGGTCTCCTTTTCCTTCCTAATAGCATAAAAAATGAGTGCATTAGCAATGTCCCATTCTGGAAGTATAAAGATACTTGAATCCTTTAGAAATTTCCTTCCCCTTTTAGGGCTTATTTGATTCAAATCTTTCATTAATTCAACATTAATTTCTCCTTCAACCTCAAAGTCATGTTTGTCAAGTTGTTCTACCTTTACCTTTTTGCACTACAATTAAAAATTTGATATATTGTATGTCCATAAGAATTGAATAAATGCCCTAGACTTCACAAATTCATCATCATTCAAAAAATAAATTAGCAGCCTATTCTACAATAAGATCCATCTTTTTTCCTTTGAGATTTTCAACAAGGAGGGCTATGGGGGTTCCTTAGGCATTCCCTCCTCTACTTCTGATGTTGTTATTAGAACATCATCATGACTTACTATTTTATTCAATTTCTCCCTTTAGGAGTCTTCATTATCAAAATGAATAGGCATTTGGGAGGGAGAATACTCCTTTACCTTTTTTTTGTTGGTTCTAAGTGTAGGCTTCCTAAATGTTATCTCTCATAAATGGGCATAGGATGTGCTCTTACATTCCTACCAACTACATATCCAACCTTCCTCTAGAGGGTATACTCCCCTAGACTGGTGCCAATTCTATTCACCATAGTTATTTCTACCTCCTTGGCATGGTCTGGGTATTCTTTAATCAATGCCTTGTTCTTTTCCTTCAAGGTTTGCATGATCCCAAGAAAATGTACCATAAATTTATTTAACTCATCTCCCCAAAACTTTATATCTAAAGAATTAATAAATTCTAGTATTCTACTATAAACTCTCCATTTTTCTGTCTTTACTTCATGTTTTTGTAAAGAGAAATCATTCCTAATTATGTCATCAAGAAAGTAAAATATGTGTTCTTAGGATTTGGTCCTAGTTATTTCTTTAAACATCTCCAGAAATCCTTCTAGATCTATAAAACAAGAATGACATTGGGCCATTTGATATATTTTAAGGAATTTACCCAAGTGTTTCCATCATCCTTTGGTTAATACAAAATTGTGAACAATTGTAAAATTTGGAAAGATTGTCCCCCTAGATTTTCACACCAGCTCCATCCCTTCAAGTCCCCCAATCTTGATGTAGTGCAAGGCAGGAGAATTCCCAAAGGAGATGTCCTAGCCCCCATCAAATAAACACACATTGGAAACACAAAAAAAATGCAACAAGCATGCTAGATCTAACACCAAATTATAATAATTTATTCATAAAATAACTATTACATGCAATTTGTCAAACTGTAAAGCTTTCTCAATTACGACCAAATACAAAGCAATTATAATAACAATTTTGAAAGATCCAACCCAAACACTAGCTAGTCCAGATCTGCACTTCGGTAGAAACCTCCATGGAAGATCTAAACCTATGCTTGCAAGCCAACCAAAGAATCTCCTTGTTTTCCAAGCCCCAACTACTAGCCCTTCTCAAACTTTATCTAAGATCCAAGTGTAAACTACCTCACATTCAATGCTCTACTCACAAACTTTGGAAATCTTCTCTTACTTAGCTACTCCATCTTCCATGCTCTTCTCCAAGCTGGATGAGTAATCACAATCCCACTGTAAACTGCCTCACATTTGGCACTCTGTCCATAATCTTAGGAAAAACTTGCTCTTTAGCTACTCTCCTTACTCACTCCTCCTTCAAATTAATGAATCATTATTAAAGACTTCACCACAACCCCTAATTATACCAATCTAAACCACAGGTTCGCCCAAAATTCTCAAAACTAAATAAACCTAACATTAAATACTTGAAGAGCCACACGTCAACCTCCAATAGAAATTAAATGTCCAAAAATTTTTATGCAAGTACAATTGTAATATCTCCTAGCCTGTGCTTTGAACTGAAGGTAGTACATTAGGTCCTCTACAAACCCATCTGGTAGAATAGGCTGATTCATTAAGGATATCAGGGCATCCATCCAAAAATTTAAGCACAGAAACTCGTCATGCAAATTGCCAGAAATCCATACTTTAGGAGAATTGCCATATCTCCCAAATTATAATGAATTAGGACTTGTGCCTTTGAAAAAATGAATTATCTTGGCCCTCTTGAATAAATTAAATTTGTATCCTCTAACTCATTGAAAAAAATTAGTTACATGGCCCACAATAGGCACCTAGAAGCTAGAAAACACATCTCCAATAGCAGGGTAAAAATGACTCAAACTTTAACATGATAACTCCAATCACTACGTGAACATAGCACAAGGTTCCCCAGTGCATCTCCAACACATCCTTAACCATGAAAAGCATAACTCCACCAAAATCTAAGCTCGATGCTCCTGCATCAGACTCAAAGAAAGATCTATAACTAACTTCATCTTTACCAAAGGATTCCACTTCATCAAATTCAATACAACAAATCTAAAAATCAATCATCTATGCTTCATCTACTATAACATCAGATTCAAATACATATCAACAACCCAATGAACATGCTCACACACAAGAACAAACCGAACATAATGCTTCACCAACAACACCTCATTTACATCAACAACTAGTGAATCAGCAACAAACTCCATATTAGCAGCAATATGTAGATCTCCATCAACACATTCCAAACTCACAACAACAACAATCTCATTGCTCAAAAGATGCTCTGCAACATACAAGTGACCACCAACGAAAATCAGATCATCCACGACCAAGTGATCTACAATCTCCATGTCAGACTCAACCAACTAATTATGAAAACCAATCTTGATGCTAGCACCAAAAAGATTAGGAATATCCTTAGCGCCAACCTCCATTTGCTCTATAGTTTCTTTATTAGGCTCCACAAACTGATCAACAAAACCAAACTCTTCCACCTTAACCTATGATGCTATCTTCTCTCTCAAACAAGTTTTCTAACCAGCCAAACAACTCTCTTCTAGATCGGTAGACTCCAACTTCAATAGCATAGAACTTACTTCTTCTATTTCTCAACTGTTTTAGAAAAAGCTACATCTAGAACAACATCTATCCGAGCTATTGTCTCATTAATCTTCCTCTCCATAATATCACAAAGACTTTCATTCATCTCAAAGTCTAATCCTCTCAAAGTCATCTCCCAAGATCTTCGTAAACCCTTTGCAACAAATCCTTCCCACGCTCCTTCTGATAAACCCAAATTGTTTGTAAGTTAGATTGGAATCTGCCACCTCACACAAATATTTAAGAACTATATTACAGGTCCAAGACCATGAATTTGCAATCTGCAAACTCTTTATGGTCATGCCTCAACAAGATCAGTCTTCCATCTTTGCATCCACTGATCCATCTGCAAGCCCTCTACAATTGCAACTCAAAACCATGATCTGCCACCTTGCAACCAAGAGATCTAGGACTCTAGAAAGAAAATCCACCACCAGATCAAGATCTTCTCATATCTACTTCTCCAAATCCAAGTCATGGTCCAAACTGCCTCAACTTCGGTGCTTGGTCTACACACTTAGGAACCTAAAACATCCCTAAAGGAGATGTCCTAGACCTCCAGCAAATAACCACACAATAGAAACCTAAAACATTTGCATAGACACACAGACCAACCTAAAACATTTTTCTTTGTTACACCAGGAAGCAATGATCAACCGCAACACCTTTATCTGTTATGTTTTCTTATCATTTGAATGTTTAAAGAGAGGGAGTTAGACTACTAATACATTCCTACGATAGGAGGAATCGTATTGTTTAAAAAAAATCACGTGGAATGTCAAACGAAGTACGCATTTAATTGTTCCTAATCTATGGTCAATTTATTAAGCGGGTCCAACGCTGTTATACCGGTCTTGCTTTCGCCCTTATTTTTATTCTCAACTCACAGTCTTGATGATCATTTCAATTTCAGTGCATATAAGACCAACCGTTGGCACAATAATTTGATTGAACCTTCACAGCTGCATCACTCTATAATCATACTTCCCTTTTCTCCCACGAGATTATTGTTCTCCTATAGAAACTTCAGATTCTTTAGAAAAGAAAATATATACCTTAAATACACCTATCAATGACATTATGACAAACCACGCAAATAACTACACAATAGAAACCTAAAACATTTTTCTTTGTTACACCAGGAAGCAATGATCAACCGCAACACCTTTATCTTTTATGTTTTCTTATCATTTGAATGTTTAAAGAGAGGGAGTTAGACTACTAATACATTCCTACGATAGGAGGAATCGTATTGTTTAAAAAAAAACACGTGGAATGTCAAACGAAGTACGCATTTAATTGTTTCTAATCTATGGTCAATTTATTAAGCGGGTCCAACGCTCTTATACCGGTCTTGCTTTTGGCCTTTTTTTATTCTCACTCACAGTCTTGATGATCATTTCAAGTTCAGTGCATATAAGACCAACCGTTGGCACAATAATTTGATTGAACCTTCACAGCTGCATCACTCTATAATCATACTCCCCTTTTCTCCCACGAGATTATTGTTCTCCTATAGAAACTTCAGATTCTTTAGAAAAGAAAATATATACCTTAAATGCACCTATCAATGACATTATGACTAATAATAATAATAATAATTTTTGGTTGCTTTCAGATCGTCATGTGATAACGTCCCAGCCCATCGTGTAGAAAAGTAATGCACTACTGCGTTATTGTATGAACACAGACACAAATGGAGTGATTAATTCTAATACGTCACGCCAAAGAAGTTTTAATTATTGCATAGATGTACCAGCATTAACAAAATTTGAAAAATATATAAGATTTTGAAGTATATTAGATTTGCTTTGAATTTTTAATAAAATTCTTTTAGTAGTCATTATGAATGCATGTATCTTAACTGATACTGAACGATCATGACTGTATCTTAACTGTCGTTGGTGCAAAATTCAACGATCCACTCTCACTTGTTTATAAGAACGGTAGCTAAAACTCTTCCCCTATTTTGGTTCTGTGACGTTGGATTCGACTGACAAATCTATTGGGTTGAAATGCAATCTTCAATATCTGTTTTTCCTTAGTTTATGTCTCTTACGTAACTGAATAAGTTGTTTCTCTGTCGACATTATATTCTTTATGACTTTATTTGATTTTATTCATATTTTAGAAAACAGTCCTTATACCCATTTTGAAGTCAAGCTTACATGGAATTCAACCACTAATGAGTGCTGGGAATGACTTCAATCACCAAGACTAGAGCTCTAAAAGTGCAATATTTATCCTTTTTGGACGTATGTATTGGATATTGTTTTATTTTTTATTTATATAAATATGAACATCATAAATTTTCTACAATTTATTTTTATTTATCTTTTCTTGTTTCTCCTTTGTTGGTTAATTCTAAATCATATATTCAAAAGCATTTATCTCAATTTTGAATAGTTTTCTATTTAATTTTGATGATCCCAAATTCTTATTTAATGTAATTCTCATTCATTAGTTATCTCATTTGAATCCTTAAATCATTACAGTGATATTTCTAAATATAAATAATAATTCTAGACATTTCAATTGATTAACCCTATCTTAAACATTGGTTTATAGTTTATATATTTAAATATTAAAATTAGTCAAGGTCAAATTCATAATTACTAGCACTTGTACTTTTGGAGGCTGCAAAACTTGCACTAATAGTACTATATATATTTACTATTATTTTGTATGAGCAAACCAATTGCATCTTGTTTCCAACACTAGTTGATTCATGTGAGATTCCTCCACTTTTCATTGAATTTTGTATGAGTTATTTTGTATTTTTGCATGCCTACCACAACTAAAAGTGGATTAGATACAAAGACTACCTAGAGAATTCACTCTACAAATAGTTGTAATAGTTGTAGCATTATCCCTTGCAATTTATGTTTGATAATAGCCCATGACATGGTGAGTGAGAGTTATCTTTGGCTTCCTAATGTGATAGGAACAATTTGTATGGCCTTTTGATCATGTTTATTCTATGATGGCCTACCATAACTATATTTTTTTTTGACAAAATACAAGAAGACACTTTGTGGCTTAAAAACCTCTCTTGCAAACAATTTTAACATCTTCATGAAGAGCTACACTAACAAGTCATGTTGTTATCCAACTACTTGTTTCAAATATGATGTTATTCCTTGCAAAGGAGAACATGTTTTTCAAGTTGTTAATCAATCACAATATTCTTGGTTCTACTTCTAGAATACATTGTAGTAGTTAGCATACCTCAATAGTTTAATGATTGCAATATTTTCCTATTATGTATAATTTTACTTAATCATTGATAATGGGTTACACTTTTTTGCCTAAACTGAAACTGAACTATGAATTTTTAACAGAACTTTCACTTTCAGATGCAAATTGTCATGTAACAGTTAGGAATTTGAGGATGAAGTAAATTAGAGTCTTTTAGAATTTTCTATGTAGAATCCAAATATATTTTTTATTTTTTTTAATTCATTTGATTGAATTATTTTTTCTCCATGAAAATTGTCATGTTATGAAAAACCTAATTTTTAAAAAGTGACATTGTTTTTGACACACAACATTTTTTCCTACAATAGATATTAATGCGATTCTTTCGAATTTAGTTTCTTAACATCAATACCAAAACCATGGAGATGATCTAACATCTTTATCCTTAGTATTTCATATTTTATCAAACTATAAAATTGACCTAACATGAATTTGGACATACATGACTTTTGACACATGTAACTTATTATATATTTACCCAATTTCAAAATTTCTCTTTTTGATTGAAAGAGAACTTGAGTACGAAGACTATAGCTATTTTTCAAATTTTCTGTCCTCTTAGTTACTATTTTGCCATGAGCATCTATTATATATGTTTATTTTTTATAACAAATCTTTGTTCAATTCACATGCAAAAATGTATACCTAAAAAATTCAAAATGTAGAAAATTCAAAGTCATTAGAAAGTTCATTCAGAGTACTTATATCATGAAAAATGACATGACTTTAGTGCTCCATCTAAACCTAGTAATGGAGCCTAGAAGCCATGAAACCACAGTAAATCTTATCGCACTTGGAACAAACCTATAATTTCCTACTTTTGATTGAAACTAAGTCCCTATCGAAACTAAAACCATTAGTTTCAATAGAAACACAAGTGTCTAGTTTCAATCAAAACTAAGAAAGCTAACTTTTGTGGTTAAATGGGCCAGCTTTACTTTTGTTCATAACTACACTAAGTAGTTTCAATTGACCAAAACTACTTAGTGTAGTTTTGATCAAAAGTAAATTCAGCCTTTAGGGATTTTTAAAAATAAAATAAAAATTTTCATATAATTTTTTTTTTTTTAATTCTAACATTTAAATCCAATCAGATAATTTGCACTTCAATTGGGACGGAGGAAATATTTTGCAACTTGTATGTTTTCAAATTTTGGAAAAATAATTTGTGCCATGGGCAATAAAGGTAAAAGAGCAAGTAGATATTCATGAAGAAGAACTGATGAACAAGAACATGAAAATTTTCAAAAAACTTTAGCATGGTACTATAGGAGGCAAGGTATGTACATGTGCAATATTTTTTTCAATGTATATTTAGTTCATTTAGTGTGCAATTATATTGTAGACTTTTTGTGTGTATATAGTTAGGATTAGAGTTTATCCAATTAGGAATATGGTAAATATAAACTTATGGTTACTATTAATTTAATATTAAGAGTTTATTGAATTATGAATATTTAGTATTAGGTTTTATTAAATTATGAATATTTAGTCCTATTAGGTTTTATTACATTATGGTGTTTAAATTATGAATATTTAGAATAAGGGTACATTTTAATTATGGTGTTTTGAATTATGAATTTATTTAGGACGTAGTGAAACAGGATAACCTACTAAGGTTGGAGAAGGTTTGTCCCAATTTCAAACATGTATGTTTGCGCGCATCTCTCACAAGTATAATCTCTCTCTAGATTTCTACCTATTTAGAGGCAAACTTTTTATCTTTAATTTTTAATTTTAGAGACAAATCTTCTTCCAAACTTGCTTGATTTTATTTGTTATATCATACAAGTGTAGTAGTAGATGATGAAAATGTTGGACATGAAGAAATTGAAGATGAAGCAATGGATATCGAAGAACGACCATCTAATGGTTAGATAAAATTGTATTTAATAGTTCATTAGTTATGTATATACACATATGTGGATCCTAAAGAAAAGTTGTATCTTAACTCTCTATTTTAATTTTTCTTGTAGCCTGAGATCAAACAACAAATGAGAATGTTAATCTAGGTCAAAGTTTGAAGAGAAAAATTAATCATAAAAACATATATCATTTAATTGAAATCGATGTGGAAAAAATGCAAGAATTTTCTAGTCAATCTACACATACTAGGAAGATGAAATTGAATAAAAAATTTAAAGAAATAATTGCACAATTTGAGAATCTTGATACAGTGGAGAAAACTCAAATATTATCAATTTCACTTCTTAAAGATGAATTAAAAGAACCATTGAAACTATTGGGTATAGATACAAGTGTATAAAAGAGGAATAATATAAACTACAAAAAGTTATTGTTGAAAGTCTTAAGGAAGGGTTGCACTCCATTGGGAAAGAATCTAGATCTGCAGATAAATCCATTGCATGAAGAGTGATACTAACATCTATTTTAAATAAGAAATTATAGAAAAAAAGACAAAACTCTTCACTGTCATCTCATATTAGGTATATTTGATAGTACATTCGAAAGAAATTGGGTGCTAATGAGTAGAGTTCCTCAATCTGATAGGATTGTGTAAATAGTTAAGAACTTAGTCATTCGATTTTGGATTGATAATAATCGTCCTTCACCAAATAGAAGAGATATCATCAAGTAGAGGATTAGGAAGAGGGCATATCTTCAACATGCAAAACATTGGTTGGATTTCACACAACATGAATTGTATCTCTCATTTTGTAATTTAAATCCCAACACAAAGACTGGACAAACAATGTTTTAAAGATGGAAACTCTATTTTGTGAAGATAAATA